>KZ808864.1:121911-149677 GCA_000696205.2 Oncopeltus fasciatus
ACTTACCTATAAAACTCGTCCGTGAATGTCTCTACTGTCCTACCCTGGTTGGAAGTTGCCCCACCGAAACCCCTATACTACCTTTCGCAAAATTATAGTCCACTATAAAAATCAGACTGAAAACCTCTCCCTCTAGCTAAACCCCAAAACTAGTAACACCACAATCGTAAAACAAGAAGCCACCAAATCTATTTATAAAAATCAGACTGAAAACCTCTCCCTCTAGCTAAACCCCAAAACTAGTAACACCACAATCGTAAAACAAGAAGCCACCAAATCTATTTATAAAAATCAGACTGAAAACCTCCCCCTCTAGCGAAACCCCAAAACTAGTAACACCACAATCGTAAAACAAGAAGCCACCAAATCTCTTTGAAATAAGCCCCCTTGACAAAATATCCTAATATGTTTATACCCCTTGGAATTAGCTCCCGTTCGCAAAACCCCCTGCCATGTATATACTCTCAGGAATTAACTCTCCCTCCACAGTAAATACCACGAGACTACTAAAACCCCCCTAATTAAAAACTTCCTCCCCAAACCCCCCTAATATATTCACCCAAACTCCTTTCCTCTCAAGAGGGTGGAGGTCGAAATCCGGACCTCCAGGCGAGCTAAGTTTTTCTGGTTTTTTTTAGTAACTGGCGAATAGTTAGTTAGATTGGGAAACGTATTGTCTGTGGGTTGTTAACAATATTAATTTATTATTCGTATTAATTTATTCATTATCTCTTATCTTATACCTCAGGACAGAAACTATTTTTTTAAGACCCTATTTTTGAGAGATTTTTTAAAATTTTCATTAAAGTTATAGAGCACAAAATTAAAAAAAAATATTTATAAGAATTATTATATAAGTAGATGTATCTCTAATACTTGCCTTGCAATAGCGGGCCAGACCTCAATAAATTTTTTTCACAGAACCTACTTTTTTCGTTGGAAATTTTTTTTCGTGGACTTAGATTTTTAAAATTTTTGATTCTCACAAAATATTTAGAAAATATATTTTCTAGAAAAATTATATGATTTAGGTTCTTCTCTCATTACCCTTGGCTTCAAATAGAGCGTAAAACATTGTACATTTCTCTAACATGTGAATATTATAGATATTTATATTTATTCGCCTTTTTATGTATTTGTATACTACACTGAATGATTCCCAAAAATTATAGGAATATATAGTGTTATATTTATGAATTAATTAAATTGGTTCGAGATTTGTTTAATGCCGAAGAAGTTCAAGGCAGTCTGCACGTAGGAGTCATTTCGAAGCTTGAACCTAAATTTTGGCATAAACTTTTGTATCCCCTCTATAGACCTACCAGCAGTTTGCTGAATGGACGGGGTTTTCGAATTTTTTTTCTTATAGTAGACTTTTCATGTGTGATTCAAGCCATATAAGTTGCTTGAATGAAGGGGCTTTTAAAATTTTCTAGGGATTTTTACAGATCCTAGGCATAATACAAAACTGGGACACAAAATATTTGAATTTACATGCGCAAACTATTACATGGTTTTTTTCACGGTTGAAATAGGATAAGTGACATGGAGAATTAAAATATTAGACCGTAATATATATTATTAAATAATGAAAAAGTACTCTACATATATTTAAGAAATATTGAAAAGCTTAGAGCGCCTTCTACTCACCAACACCCTTTCTCGGGGCCGGCGTGCAGCATGACTCAAAGAAATTACCTTTAAATATGTTGACCTTTTGAGTTTTAAGATAAACTTTTTCCCTTAAGCTCATATTTAATGTAATATTTAATATCCTTTTACTCAAAAGAGGTCCTGTGTGACTTTCGTAACTAATTGTAATATTAAAGAGATTCGAAAGGTTTGATTATCACTAAATCATTAATATAGCTTTCATATCTGTTCTGAAATTTATATTTTTACTTCCCAATAGGTCTTTTCTTCATTGAATTTTGTGTTTGTTTGTGTGTGGGTGTGAGTTAGTCGGTCAGTTTATCAGTACTCTGCATGCCTCAGATTTCAGTTTTTTTTATTGAATTTCAGCATTTAACTTTCAAAAGGTATTGAGCGAAATCGGACCTATTGGAAGTAGGAGATGCCTAAAACATTAAGTACGACTAAAAAATGTTTTTTTTTTCTAGTAGCATTTCTAATGAAAGCTAAAAAAAATTTGTTTAATGGAAAAATAAATCTATTTAGAGCAACACAGTGAAATTTAACAATTATGAGTGAAGATTAAACTTATACTTAATGAAGTTAGGCATTTTGCATCTAAATGTAAAAAAAAAAAAAAAAAAAAAAAAAAAAAGCAAATTCTTTATTCAGCGGAATCGGACAAAAATGATTGGGGATTACTTGAACCGTCAGATGCAAACAAATAAGTATTTTTATGCAGTGTGCGTTATATTTAGTTTTGATTGATGAAACTGAAGACAGATTTGTTTAAAGTTGAAATACCTTAATTGTATAGGTAGTAAACTTACTGCTGAGGAATTAGCTTAGCTTAAGCAGTTCCTCTCTGATGGATTTTTAATTTATTCAACTTTAATATGTATGAGAATTCTTAATTTTAAAGTAAAGATTGTTAAAGCATAGTTAAAAAAGAATGGTTAAAAAATAATTTACTTACTTATGGTGTAAAAGTAAATAAGTGGTTTAATAAAATAATGTAATATAATTTTACACAGGCAGTGACTATTTTTTAAACACTAATTGCTGAAAAACCTCAACACACTGAATTATAATAAACATTAACTAAAAATATTGAATAGAAATTTGGCGTAGATTAATACTTGGTGAAAGAACGATTGGATGATTTTTTTTTTTTTTTTTTTTTTTTTTTTTGGTTGGGGTTTGGTCTTGGTTAATCCAAAAAATACAATTTAAGAAAAATGTGTATTTTATTATCTGCCGACGTTTCGGCTTACATTGTAAGTCATCTTCAGGGGTATCATGAAAGCGAGAGAGGAAGTCGTGTCCCCAGGATCTCATTTTCATGACACGACTGGATGATTTAGTCATGAATAAGGGATCCTGGCGACACGACGTCCTCCCTCGCATTCATGATAGCNACAAACACTCTTTCCCCAACAATACTCCCAAACTACCATATTTGCAAAACCCAAGCCTCTGGAACAAATTCTTCTGGTAAAAACCTCAAAGACTACCAAAACTTACCTATAAAACTCGTCCGTGAATGTCTCTACTGTCCTACCCTGGTTGGAAGTTGCCCCACCGAAACCCCTATACTACCTTTCGCAAAATTATAGTCCACTATAAAAATCAGACTGAAAACCTCTCCCTCTAGCTAAACCCCAAAACTAGTAACACCACAATCGTAAAACAAGAAGCCACCAAATCTATTTATAAAAATCAGACTGAAAACCTCCCCCTCTAGCGAAACCCCAAAACTAGTAACACCACAATCGTAAAACAAGAAGCCACCAAATCTCTTTGAAATAAGCCCCCTTGACAAAATATCCTAATATGTTTATACCCCTTGGAATTAGCTCCCGTTCGCAAAACCCCCTGCCATGTATATACTCTCAGGAATTAACTCTCCCTCCACAGTAAATACCACGAGACTACTAAAACCCCCCTAATTAAAAACTTCCTCCCCAAACCCCCCTAATATATTCACCCAAACTCCTTTCCTCTCAAGAGGGTGGAGGTCGAAATCCGGACCTCCAGGCGAGCTAAGTTTTTCTGGTTTTTTTTAGTAACTGGCGAATAGTTAGTTAGATTGGGAAACGTATTGTCTGTGGGTTGTTAACAATATTAATTTATTATTCGTATTAATTTATTCATTATCTCTTATCTTATACCTCAGGACAGAAACTATTTTTTTAAGACCCTATTTTTGAGAGATTTTTTAAAATTTTCATTAAAGTTATAGAGCACAAAATTAAAAAAAAATATTTATAAGAATTATTATATAAGTAGATTTATCTGTAATACTTGCCTTGCAATAGCGGGCCAGACCTCAATAAATTTTTTTCACAGAACCTACTTTTTTCGTTGGAAATTTTTTTTCGTGGACTTAGATTTTTAAAATTTTTGATTCTCACAAAATATTTAGAAAATATATTTTCTAGAAAAATTATATGATTTAGGTTCTTCGCTCATTACCCTTGGCTTCAAATAGAGCGTAAAACATTGTACATTTCTCTAACATGTGAATATTATAGATATTTATATTTATTCGCCTTTTTATGTATTTGTATACTACACTGAATGATTCCCAAAAATTATAGGAATATATAGTGTTATATTTATGAATTAATTAAATTGGTTCGAGATTTGTTTAATGCCGAAGAAGTTCAAGGCAGTCTGCACGTAGGAGTCATTTCGAAGCTTGAACCTAAATTTTGGCATAAACTTTTGTATCCCCTCTATAGACCTACCAGCAGTTTGCTGAATGGACGGGGTTTTCGAATTTTTTTTCTTATAGTAGACTTTTCATGTGTGATTCAAGCCATATAAGTTGCTTGAATGAAGGGGCTTTTAAAATTTTCTAGGGATTTTTACAGATCCTAGGCATAATACAAAACTGGGGCACAAAATATTTGAATTTACATGCGCAAACTATTACATGGTTTTTTTCACGGTTGAAATAGGATAAGTGACATGGAGAATTAAAATATTAGACCGTAATATATATTATTAAATAATGAAAAAGTACTCTACATATATTTAAGAAATATTGAAAAGCTTAGAGCGCCTTCTACTCACCAACACCCTTTCTCGGGGCCGGCGTGCAGCATGACTCAAAGAAATTACCTTTAAATATGTTGACCTTTTGAGTTTTAAGATAAACTTTTTCCCTTAAGCTCATATTTAATGTAATATTTAATATCCTTTTACTCAAAAGAGGTCCTGTGTGACTTTCGTAACTAATTGTAATATTAAAGAGATTCGAAAGGTTTGATTATCACTAAATCATTAATATAGCTTTCATATCTGTTCTGAAATTTATATTTTTACTTCCCAATAGGTCTTTTCTTCATTGAATTTTGTGTTTGTTTGTGTGTGGGTGTGAGTTAGTCGGTCAGTTTATCAGTACTCTGCATGCCTCAGATTTCAGTTTTTTTTATTGAATTTCAGCATTTAACTTTCAAAAGGTATTGAGCGAAATCGGACCTATTGGAAGTAGGAGATGCCTAAAACATTAAGTACGACTAAAAAATGTTTTTTTTTTCTAGTAGCATTTCTAATGAAAGCTAAAAAAAATTTGTTTAATGGAAAAATAAATCTATTTAGAGCAACACAGTGAAATTTAACAATTATGAGTGAAGATTAAACTTATACTTAATGAAGTTAGGCATTTTGCATCTAAATGTAAAAAAAAAAAAAAAAAAAAAAAAAAAAAAAAAAAAAAAANTGACTCCCTGTACATTTCTTCCGAACATAGGGGGATTGTGGTGGTCCTCGTAATAAATTTAATATTTTTTTTTCAAATATAGTTTGGAAATGTATATCCAACTATGCATTAGAGACCTGGGACGTGATATTGACACTCAAGGATATGCATGGAGGAGGAATTGAGATCTTAAGCAGCTCCTTCTGCAAGGCAATATGGAATCCCTGTGGAAAGAGACGACATGCCCCCCCACCCCATGCCCCATGCCCCACCTTCACTCACTCTCTCTCTCTCTTTAAGGAGCTTACCAACCCTCCATCGTGCCCATGCAACTGCCATTTCCAACTTCTTTCAGCTTCAATCCTTTTTCACGTTGATTCTGTTGGCTGAGGCTGATTCAGCTTTCAAGTTTTTTTTTTTTTTTCTCCTTAATTAAATGAAATGCGTAAAGCTGGAAATTTATTCAGTTTTAAATTTGTCCACAAAAATATTCAAGACTGAACTTTATAAGTTCAAATGGAGAGTTTTTTGACAGTAGAAGTTTTTTGGTAGATGATGATTTTTGTTGGGGTTTGGTCTTGGTTAATCCAAAAAATACAATTTAAGAAAAATGTGTATTTTTAAAATTATCTACCGACGTTTCGGCTTACATTGTAAGTCATCTTCAGGGGTATCATGAAAGCGAGAGAGGAAGTCGTGTCCCCAGGATCTCATTTTCATGACACGACTGGATGATTTAGTCATGAATAAGGGATCCTGGCGACACGACGTCCTCCCTCGCATTCATGATAGCCCTAAATATTTTAAATTGTATTTTTTTAGATTTACCTTGACCGAACCCCAACAAAAAAGTGTCTACTCGTGTACTTAATATTTTTAACGGTACAGTAAAGTAGTTTATTTGCGAGGATAATCCTTTTTATAAGGATAAGTATTTGACGCTAAAGTAATTACTTCTACATTGATAAATTAAATTCAACAACAACGTAATTTTGTATAAAGATGAATAATTTAAATTAAATTATTACAAAGTTAAAACTAATTTCCAAAAGTATTACAATAATAATAGATATTAAATTTTAAAATTCACAAAAGATTATATCATGAACCTCTCTGAAATAATACCTCTAAAAATATGTAAATAGCAAAGGGGTTGCTCTTGGGCTTTGTCCATTGCAAATGCTTTTCTTGAAGTGAAAGAAGCATTATTTCAGCAAGGATGATATGATTCCATTGCATATTCCATTTCTTAATTTTGTTTATAATTTTTTTTGTCTGTTTGTTAATTAATTTGTTAGGTCCGAAGGCGCATTAACCGCCTCCTTGGTACCTATGTTTGCTAGGTCAGATCTCAGGGATTTATGTCTGTAGGACAACTTCTGCAAAGCGGTTAACTCTCTGAGATGAATTCATACCTCAAACGCATCTCATGAGTCCTTGGAAGCCTTCATTCTTCACCATACGAAGGCAATGACAGAGTCTCAGGTCCCCCATCAACACACTTACGCCGTCACTCAGTTACAGGGAGTAAACCCCTACGGAATATCACAGGTCCTTCTGCAGAGTGAGGATATATATATATGTATGTATGTAAAACTATCTGATAAAGGCACCACGCATAACCGATTCGGACTTAAATTGTAAGAAAATAAAAGTGTGTAGAATGCTTCAAAATAGCACATGCGGTCGAAGGATATTACTAAAAAATGAAATTAATTATTTATACAGACTGGCTAGCATGGATATCGATTGACTGACAACCATCTACATAAACAAGCGAAAGTTCCATTATCTGAAGTGGCTATAGGCCTCTAACGCTTTTCCTGAAACCGGAGATATTACTTTCTCCTCACAAACTAGACTTATTGGAAATATCAGAAACTACTTACTTACTTTCACCAACTGCTAACTACCACAACTAAATATGGAAAAAAGAAAAAAAAAAACTTCCACTAACTTTATTCTAAGCTTTTTAAAGCGTTCTAATATCAATGTACTTTCAGCGTAGTTTTGTAAGATATTAGAATGCGGATTTGGAAACAGGATGAGAAGAGAGGATCGTTTTTTCATTAGCATAGAGGGCCAAAAAAGAATTAGGATGAATAGGGATGTTCGCACTGAACAGGATGAAAAGGATGGGTCCGAGCACACTGCCTTGTGGAACACCTGTTTTCACAGGAAGGTAATCAGATCCCTTCCGGACCCTAAAGAAACGGTGGGAAAAGCAAGATTTAAGAATTAAATATGGGGTGCCAAGGTAGATCAGGGGATCCGTAAGTGTCTCGCAATCTTGACGCTGTGGGTTCAAATACCGCGCAGGTCAATCTTTTATTTATAAATAAAAGCTTGTCCTGAGCCAGGGGTGATTAGAAAGGGGTGGCAACCTGTAAATAGCCCTCCCTTCATGGCCCTAAGTGGTTGAAAAGCAGGTTAAAACTATAAATAAATAAAATTAAATATTTTCTATAAATCTATAAACCATTATATTAATTTATTCTAATCAGATTGTTTAATAGTGGTAAATAAAAACAATTTTCCTCCATAATTAGCTTATATCTACAATTTCTCCGCATTTCATCTTTGGCGGATTCATCTGCTCCCAGAATTCGGATCCATCTCTCTTCTGTAATTATTTTAGAGCCCAGTTTGGGAACGGTAGGTAGGGCAGAGGCACTTGGCGCGCACACTGATAGGGGCTCACTGCCCCCCAATACGCGCAGAGCAGGACTAGTAAGAATAACCCCTCTCATGGCCCTGATAAATTTCACGTCAATATGAGACTCGAGGGGCCCTAACGAGGGAGGGGAGGCGCCTTGGGCATTACCATCGGAATCTCATTTCCCTGGACTCTGACTCTCTTTTTCCGGATTTATCCTTCTCTTCACTTCCCCTTCTTTACTTTCATGCTTATTCTGTCTCTCGCCCTTTGACAATCCTCTCTTTTCTCCTAATTTATCTCTTGAATCCTCTCCCTTTCTCTTTTGTTCTCATCCTCCTTCTTCTATCTCTCTCTCGGCTTTTCTTTGAATACCTCTGTCTCAATCCCCCCTTTATCTTCCCTCCCCTAGTTCCTCATTCA
This sequence comes from Oncopeltus fasciatus, assembly GCA_000696205.2. Classification (NCBI taxonomy): domain Eukaryota; kingdom Metazoa; phylum Arthropoda; class Insecta; order Hemiptera; family Lygaeidae; genus Oncopeltus; species Oncopeltus fasciatus. Next base: position 130,329 of record KZ808864.1, read on the forward strand.
TTCACTCATTTCAATCTAATTCCTTTGCTTATCAAAGTCAATTCATTTTGTAGCACAGCCATCCTGTTACACCTTTTTTCATTTTCCTCTTTTCTTCTTCATTATTTATTTGTTCCTTTACTGATCCAGAATAACTGTCCGTCATACAGCTAGAAGGTGCAACACCTAACACTTTAAAACTGTGATACAACTATAATTAAAAATGAAAATGTATTTTAGATTTAATTTATACCTACATTTAATAGAATAATGCTAGAATGTTTCACTTGTCTTAAAGATAAATTATTTTAAACAACAAAATAGTCTAAACGTTCTGATTAAAGTATCAATAATTTATTTGTATTCTATTCTTATTTTTATTATAATTCTAACTTTACAATTTTAATAGGAGTTCCTATCACCATATGCCATATCTTTGTCGTCAAACTACAATTCTTATAACCCACCCCGAAGACTAAAACGAAAATGGCTTCAAGACCTCTAGGGGAGTCTCTGCAAAGTGACGTTTTATTTACTATTGTTTAAAAATATATGCATATTATTAAGCTAACAAATTACAAAATGTATTATGAGCAGAATGTAATAAATAAATAATAATTAAATTAAATAATAAATAGATTTATATATAATAAAAAAAATTTAGATACTAAGTAAGCTAGAGCTCGTACAGTCAAATAAACGCACAGCATATATGATGATATCTTTAAGGTTGTCAGTGAAAAAGGCGAAAAATTTACATCTAATAAGCATTCATTTGAATTTAATTAGAAGTTAACTCTCTAAATCGAAAGAATTTTATCACCCAAAAGCTTTTAAGCTTTTATTTTAAATAACACTAATATGTATAATGANCCACAAAAATATTCAAGACTGAACTTTATAAGTTCAAATGGAGAGTTTTTTGACAGTAGAAGTTTTTTGGTAGATGATTATTTTTGTTGGGGTTTGGTCTTGGTTAATCCAAAAAATACAATTTAAGAAAAATGTGTATTTTTAAAATTATCTACCGACGAAAAAGAATAAAATTATATTTAAGACAAGATGTGAGCATTCCTATATTAAAAAAAAAGTATATATCTGGAAAAACAAAACAGAAGGATGCACAGACAGGCTTGTTTTGTGTGAGCATTGTGCCATGTATTATAAAATATTTGTTTGAATTAGACTAATAAAAGTTGGGGGTTACTTGATTTGACAGTTCACATACATATATTAAACAATTAATAATTTGATAATTTACTTAGCTGATAAAATCTTGCGTGACTTTTTCAGGCCTTTTCCCGGATCTTTTCAAATCCGGTATTTTATTCTTACCGCACATACGCCATGCAAAGCCACCAATCCTAAACACCCATGGCAGTTAAACGTTTATTGATCGATTGAAATCTGTCTAGGACAGAGAGCCGTTAGTTTTATGAGTACCAAATGGTTCCTTTTGCCTATCGTAGTACACCTAGTGATCATTTTTTATTTAACTCAGTCTGGAATAAGAATTATAAACTTAGGCTGTAAATACCAATGAAATAAGCTTGGTTCCGTTTATGGTCTCATTTAAATTTTAAATGGTATTCACACACACACTCATCCTCACAGACATTATGTAATAACTAGCAAGATAGTTTAAGGAGTCTAAAAATCAATGATTTGACAACAGAAACTCGGATTTTTACAAAATAACCGTTTTTATAACTTGCTATATCAAGTAAATATAATCTTTTTTTTGTGGCAGTGACACCAGTGCGGGGACTTTAATAACTTATCAGACTTGTCTCGGTAGCGTAAATGGAAAACGCATCTGCCCGGAAAGCAGGAGATCCACGTTCGAGTCCTGTCAGTGACAGTTAGATTTTTTATTCTGTTCCTTTGCACTCAAAATTGTTAAAATTTATTGGAAATATCAGAAACTACTTACTTACTTTCACCAACTGCTAACTACCACAACTAAATATGGAAAAAAAAAAAAAAAAAAACTTCCACTAACTTTATTCTAAGCTTTTTAAAGCGTTCTAATATCAATGTACTTTCAGCGTAGTTTTGTAAGATATTAGAATGCGGATTTGGAAACAGGATGAGAAGAGAGGATCGTTTTTTCATTAGCATAGAGGGCCAAAAAAGAATTAGGATGAATAGGGATGTTCGCACTGAACAGGATGAAAAGGATGGGTCCGAGCACACTGCCTTGTGGAACACCTGTTTTCACAGGAAGGTAATCAGATCCCTTCCGGACCCTAAAGAAACGGTGGGAAAAGCAAGATTTAAGAATTAAATATGGGGTGCCAAGGTAGATCAGGGGATCCGTAAGTGTCTCGCAATCTTGACGCTGTGGGTTCAAATACCGCGCAGGTCAATCTTTTATTTATAAATAAAAGCTTGTCCTGAGCCAGGGGTGATTAGAAAGGGGTGGCAACCTGTAAATAGCCCTCCCTTCATGGCCCTAAGTGGTTGAAAAGCAGGTTAAAACTATAAATAAATAAAATTAAATATTTTCTATAAATCTATAAACCATTATATTAATTTATTCTAATCAGATTGTTTAATAGTGGTAAATAAAAACAATTTTCCTCCATAATTAGCTTATATCTACAATTTCTCCGCATTTCATCTTTGGCGGATTCATCTGCTCCCAGAATTCGGATCCATCTCTCTTCTGTAATTATTTTAGAGCCCAGTTTGGGAACGGTAGGTAGGGCAGAGGCACTTGGCGCGCACACTGATAGGGGCTCACTGCCCCCCAATACGCGCAGAGCAGGACTAGTAAGAATAACCCCTCTCATGGCCCTGATAAATTTCACGTCAATATGAGACTCGAGGGGCCCTAACGAGGGAGGGGAGGCGCCTTGGGCATTACCATCGGAATCTCATTTCCCTGGACTCTGACTCTCTTTTTCCGGATTTATCCTTCTCTTCACTTCCCCTTCTTTACTTTCATGCTTATTCTGTCTCTCGCCCTTTGACAATCCTCTCTTTTCTCCTAATTTATCTCTTGAATCCTCTCCCTTTCTCTTTTGTTCTCATCCTCCTTCTTCTATCTCTCTCTCGGCTTTTCTTTGAATACCTCTGTCTCAATCCCCCCATTATCTTCCCTCCCCTAGTTCCTCATTCATTCACTCATTTCAATCTAATTCCTTTGCTTATCAAAGTCAATTCATTTTGTAGCACAGCCATCCTGTTACACCTTTTTTCATTTTCCTCTTTTCTTCTTCATTATTTATTTGTTCCTTTACTGATCCAGAATAACTGTCCGTCATACAGCTAGAAGGTGCAACACCTAACACTTTAAAACTGTGATACAACTATAATTAAAAATGAAAATGTATTTTAGATTTAATTTATACCTACATTTAATAGAATAATGCTAGAATGTTTCACTTGTCTTAAAGATAAATTATTTTAAACAACAAAATAGTCTAAACGTTCTGATTAAAGTATCAATAATTTATTTGTATTCTATTCTTATTTTTATTATAATTCTAACTTTACAATTTTAATAGGAGTTCCTATCACCATATGCCATATCTTTGTCGTCAAACTACAATTCTTATAACCCACCCCGAAGACTAAAACGAAAATGGCTTCAAGACCTCTAGGGGAGTCTCTGCAAAGTGACGTTTTATTTACTATTGTTTAAAAATATATGCATATTATTAAGCTAACAAATTACAAAATGTATTATGAGCAGAATGTAATAAATAAATAATAATTAAATTAAATAATAAATAGATTTATATATATTAAAAAAAATTTAGATACTAAGTAAGCTAGAGCTCGTACAGTCAAATAAACGCACAGCATATATGATGATATCTTTAAGGTTGTCAGTGAAAAAGGCGAAAAATTTACATCTAATAAGCATTCATTTGAATTTAATTAGAAGTTAACTCTCTAAATCGAAAGAATTTTATCACCCAAAAGCTTTTAAGCTTTTATTTTAAATAAATATAACTTAAAAAGAATAAAATTATATTTAAGACAAGATGTGAGCATTCGTATATTAAAAAAAAAGTATATATCTGGAAAAACAAAACAGAAGGATGCACAGACAGGCTTGTTTTGTGTGAGCATTGTGCCATGTATTATAAAATATTTGTTTGAATTAGACTAATAAAAGTTGGGGGTTACTTGATTTGACAGTTCACATACATATATTAAACAATTAATAATTTGATAATTTACTTAGCTGATAAAATCTTGCGTGACTTTTTCAGGCCTTTTCCCGGATCTTTTCAAATCCGGTATTTTATTCTTACCGCACATACGCCATGCAAAGCCACCAATCCTAAACACCCATGGCAGTTAAACGTTTATTGATCGATTGAAATCTGTCTAGGACAGAGAGCCGTTAGTTTTATGAGTACCAAATGGTTCCTTTTGCCTATCGTAGTACACCTAGTGATCATTTTTTATTTAACTCAGTCTGGAATAAGAATTATAAACTTAGGCTGTAAATACCAATGAAATAAGCTTGGTTCCGTTTATGGTCTCATTTAAATTTTAAATGGTATTCACACACACACTCATCCTCACAGACATTATGTAATAACTAGCAAGATAGTTTAAGGAGTCTAAAAATCAATGATTTGACAACAGAAACTCGGATTTTTACAAAATAACCGTTTTTATAACTTGCTATATCAAGTAAATATAATCTTTTTTTTGTGGCAGTGACACCAGTGCGGGGACTTTAATAACTTATCAGACTTGTCTCGGTAGCGTAAATGGAAAACGCATCTGCCCGGAAAGCAGGAGATCCACGTTCGAGTCCTGTCAGTGACAGTTAGATTTTTTATTCTGTTCCTTTGCACTCAAAATTGTTAAAATTTACGTGGGATTAAATACCAAAAAGAAATAATATTTATAAAATTAAAATTTAAAAGTAAATAACGAAAGTCATTTAAACAGCTTGACAATATCAGCTCCTCCGAGCATAAGACGATATATTCGACTGCCTCGGAGGTTAGACTCTTGACACTAGTGCAGGGTCCTGGCAGGGACAGTTAGATTTTTTATTCTGTTCCCTTGCACTAAAAATTGTTTGCTTTATCAAGTTTTTGGAAACTTCTCTGATAGACCAAATAAATAGAAAAAAAATTCGAATGAACTATTGTAGGCTTATGATTGGGATTCGAAATAGGAATATTTAACTCCTTTTAATATTTAACTGCTGTACATTTTTGCAGAAATAACAAGGACTACTTCTGGTTCTTACCACTCAATAATTCAATATAAAGTGATTCAGTTCTCAGATATCGGTCAGTGGAATGAAAATCGGTATCTGCACCATCAGCTTCGCTCTTTTCATTTTTGCAGGGTGATAAAAATCCTTCAGCAGGACCTCTTCTAAGCAGATAATTATAAATTATAATTTGCCCTAAAACTGATTCCTGTCCTAATATACAGACGCTGAGTAAACTCAAAATTTTTCATTAAATATCTACTTAAATAAGTTATAATTTATGTTTATCACTGACATAAATAAAACAAATAAGATTAGGTGACAATTTGGTCTTTAAAGCCAAATAGAATCACTAAGGATATATTTATTGTCGCTGAGTAAGGGTCAAGAGGGAAGGAAATGAGTTTTCTCTTGTTTATTTGCTTATACTACGTGTATTTAAAAGTTTACTTTATTAGCTTCCATGTTGGATCGTTAAAGTGTTTAAGAAATTTTTCGACTCTAGCATCGGTCTGTAAACCTTCGCCGATTCTATATCTTAGAAGTCAAAAATATCCATATTTTTCATGGACAAAAATTTTCACAGTTTTTACTTCTACAATGTTTATAGACTGATGGTGCAGTTGAAAAATTTCTTAAATACTTATTATATATACATGAATNGTGTAATTAAAATGAGTGTTCTTGATGTAAAAGGCGTAATTTAAATTTAGCGCCGTCTAATCCAGTACACTTTCTCTTCATTGTAAGAAATAAAATAAAAATACTCTTCCAAATTCCTTAACAAAAGTTGTATTACTTGAAAGCATATATTACCGAGTGAGAACAGATTTACGGCTGAGGATGTTAACCGATGGAGCCAACAACATGTTCAGTGGAAATCCCTTTTAGCAGGTTTCTCTCTGAGTAAAATCAAGCTCTTCACGTTAATGCTCTGAGGCGACTTTTGTTAAATTTCAAAGCATCCTCACCGATCTTACATAAGAGAGCTTAGAATAGGGTTCCAAATTATATGTGTGCGCAAGTAGGTATATATATAATTTTTAAAAAAACCCATTTTTTTAAAGTTCATTTTTTAGATCTACCTTGACCGAACCTCAACAAAAAATATTTAATGATAATATCTATAGTAAAAAAAGAAATTCTCTATTTGAACTATACAGCAAGGTTCTTTGTAATTAAAAAAATTGCCATTTGTACGTTATATATCTCAATATATATACCTTTACTTTTAGAGAATTCCGAATAAAGGTTTTTTTTTTTTTTTTAAATAATGAAATAAATTGTGGAATGTAATCCCACGCTAAATTTTGACAAGAAATACACTGGGGGCCAGAAAGAATTCTTACTACCTTAGCCAGGAACCGAACCCGGGTCTCCTACTTTAGCGCCTACCCGGAAAGTAAGAGACTCGAGGTTGAAAGATTTTTTTTTTTTTGACTCCCTGTACATTTCTTCCGAACATAGGGGGATTGTGGTGGTCCTCGTAATAAATTTAATATTTTTTTTTCAAATATAGTTTGGAAATGTATATCCAACTATGCATTAGAGACCTGGGACGTGATATTGACACTCAAGGATATGCATGGAGGAGGAATTGAGATCTTAAGCAGCTCCTTCTGCAAGGCAATATGGAATCCCTGTGGAAAGAGACGACATGCCCCCCCACCCCATGCCCCATGCCCCACCTTCACTCACTCTCTCTCTCTCTTTAAGGAGCTTACCAACCCTCCATCGTGCCCATGCAACTGCCATTTCCAACTTCTTTCAGCTTCAATCCTTTTTCACGTTGATTCTGTTGGCTGAGGCTGATTCAGCTTTCAAGTTTTTTTTTTTTTTTCTCCTTAATTAAATGAAATGCGTAAAGCTGGAAATTTATTCAGTTTTAAATTTGTCCACAAAAATATTCAAGACTGAACTTTATAAGTTCAAATGGAGAGTTTTTTGACAGTAGAAGTTTTTTGGTAGATGATGATTTTTGTTGGGGTTTGGTCTTGGTTAATCCAAAAAATACAATTTAAGAAAAATGTGTATTTTTAAAATTATCTACCGACGTTTCGGCTTACATTGTAAGTCATCTTCAGGGGTATCATGAAAGCGAGAGAGGAAGTCGTGTCCCCAGGATCTCATTTTCATGACACGACTGGATGATTTAGTCATGAATAAGGGATCCTGGCGACACGACGTCCTCCCTCGCATTCATGATAGCCCTAAATATTTTAAATTGTATTTTTTTAGATTTACCTTGACCGAACCCCAACAAAAAAGTGTCTACTCGTGTACTTAATATTTTTAACGGTACAGTAAAGTAGTTTATTTGCGAGGATAATCCTTTTTATAAGGATAAGTATTTGACGCTAAAGTAATTACTTCTACATTGATAAATTAAATTCAACAACAACGTAATTTTGTATAAAGATGAATAATTTAAATTAAATTATTACAAAGTTAAAACTAATTTCCAAAAGTATTACAATAATAATAGATATTAAATTTTAAAATTCACAAAAGATTATATCATGAACCTCTCTGAAATAATACCTCTAAAAATATGTAAATAGCAAAGGGGTTGCTCTTGGGCTTTGTCCATTGCAAATGCTTTTCTTGAAGTGAAAGAAGCATTATTTCAGCAAGGATGATATGATTCCATTGCATATTCCATTTCTTAATTTTGTTTATAATTTTTTTTGTCTGTTTGTTAATTAATTTGTTAGGTCCGAAGGCGCATTAACCGCCTCCTTGGTACCTATGTTTGCTAGGTCAGATCTCAGGGATTTATGTCTGTAGGACAACTTCTGCAAAGCGGTTAACTCTCTGAGATGAATTCATACCTCAAACGCATCTCATGAGTCCTTGGAAGCCTTCATTCTTCACCATACGAAGGCAATGACAGAGTCTCAGGTCCCCCATCAACACACTTACGCCGTCACTCAGTTACAGGGAGTAAACCCCTACGGAATATCACAGGTCCTTCTGCAGAGTGAGGAATCCCTAAAGGATTTATTAAGGAGTTTACAAGAACTCCTTTTAATGAAAAATTGTAATGGGTCGATTCTACAGGGGATAAAGAAGAATGATTTGAAGTGAGTTAGAGGGTCTTCATTGTTCAGCCAAGTCTCACTTATATGAAAAGCTTTTACTAAAGTCAAGCAAAGCTTGTAAGGATCGGATTTATATTATTATATTTGCTTATTTATTTAACTTGGATAAAAAACCGGGCTCATTTAGTTTCTTGAGTTCATTTTTTTACTCAAAATTGTAATAAATGTGTTATATTCAAAGTATTAACAAGAAATTGTGATTAAAAGAAAAACAATTGCGATGAAATAATAAATTTCAAAGTTGCCTAATTATAAATTTTTTTTTACAAAACGTCACTTTAAAACAAAAAAAATACAATAAAATAACTTTAAATATTTTTAAGATTAAAGACTATAATATAAGAAGAAGTATAATAAAAGAAGCACTGAGTGTTTTTTCGTTCTGGAAAGAATTTAATAATTATTAAAAAAGAAATATACATTGCTAGAAATAATGTTCTGTAATGTTATATATGACATTAACTTGAACATAAATAAAAACAGATATTTTACATATGTAAGAGGGGCAAGATCTAAAACTATTGCCAGAACGACACTAGTGTTGCTATTTCAGAGTTTTGTCGCATTGCTTCATCTTAAGCATCTTTGATTTGGATTTTGCCAAATACATTATTTTTTTTATTTTTTTTCAGGCTTGTCGACCTTTAGGTCATTAACACCATGAGCCAAAGAATATGTTATTCATCATAAGATGAGCCGTGATTCGCTCGCTAAAGGGTTTGCCGGCCGTCCTAATACTTTTTCTGAGTTATTAGTTCTAAAGTTACCATAGGACGATAAAAAAAATAACAATTTTGCATCATGTTACAAGCTATTGATCAATCGCAGCATTCTGAGAAAATATGGAGAAAAATGATCTTTCTTCTCAGTTCATCGAGGTCTTCCAAGTTGGATTGTGCTCTGTCTAACGTCTCCAGTTTGTATTGCAACCAGTAATATATTGCGTAGGGTACAGGGCTTCCTGGAGCCGAACAGAATCAGATATGATATTGGAAATGTTCCTCTGTAACAATGCTGAATTTAATTGGAAAACAGAGAAAATGAGAGTACCATTCACTGGCTAGTCCACAGATTTGATAATTTTATTATTATTTTATTTTATTTTAAATTCAATTGTGTCAGTTAATTTAACTGTGTACTTCGGCTTCCCAAAGGAGCTTTTTAAAAAATTGATTGAGGTAAATAACACAGTTAAAATATTTGTTAACGTATAATTGGTACAATCATTTATTTTGGATTCAAATAAAGATTTTCTAGAATAACATTTTATTCGACAACTTTATTTACATCATATTGAAAATTTTGCCGTAATCACATTTTTTTATAGTTTGATTTTCTGCAAAATATATATCTAAATACTAGCTATAGTATTTACTTTCATAGCTAAATATTAGCTAAGTATAATACGTTTTCTGCAAAAATTGAAGAAAAGGAGGACGTTAGGCGTGTAGGATTAACAAGAATTGTGTTTAAATTAATAAGAAAAGCTACGGCCAAGTTTTACACCTTTATAAATTAAAACTGTGTTATTAGATGCAGAATTCACACAGAATCTATATATAATTGTCTGCTTTGTCCAGTAATACACATTCCAGGGAAGTGTAGTGTAGTGTGTATGTTTGTGAAGGGCTTGAATGACGGCGAAAGCTTCAGAGATGTCGACATCCCCCGAGGGTGGTCGCGCGCACAAAGGAGTGATATTGGACATTGGGGATGGTCCTTATTGAGTCCAGACCTACCAATATCCGCTACCCACCAGCTCTAGAGAGCAGATATCTCGCACATGGAATACCTCCCGCTCTGACCGCCTCCTTCTCCACACCGCCCCCGACATCCCACTGGAATCTCTAACACAGCTGCCTACTCTCAATTCCGTCTCTTTCTCATATCGCCCCTACACTGGTGGCTTTCTTTAGTAATCGCAAAATGAATTCAAACTATGTTAATGAGAACTGAATTACAAGATGGCTACCAAAATATTATCTCCGAACACAAATATATATATATTATTTGTACTGTAAGAAGATTGCGTTAAAAGTTAAAAGAATTAATGAGAGGGAATAGAATAAAAAATCTAACTGTCCCAGCCAGGAATCTAACCTGGATCTCCTGCTATCCGGGCCGGTGCACTTGCCAATTGTGCTACCAGGACGCGCTAGTTGTCTCATTAAATTCCCTCTACACCAACGAGAGTCTAACCAACGAGAATTGAATGAGACATCTAGCGCGTCCTGGTAGCATAACTGGTAAATGCACCGGCCCGGATAGCAGGAGATCCAGGTTCAATTCCTGGCTGGGACAGATAGATTTTTTATTCTATTCCCTCTCATTAATTGATTAAAATTTATGTGGGATAAAATACCACAACCAAATAAAATATTTATTGCTTTAAAAGGTTTGGTGAAAAGAATGACGGAAATCTGGGTTCCTTTGAAAATCTCTAATAAAGTGAACTATGAAAAAATTGTCCAAAATTATCCTTAAAATACAATAAGGACTGCAGAGACAAAATGTCCTGTGAGACAAACAATAGGTATTAAATGAAGGAGGAGTGAGGAGGCCATTTCTATCCCTCTTTCTCCCTCCCACCCCCTCCCGCCATCCTTCCCCTCCCGCTACTCCCATCTATCCCTCTTTCTCCCTCCCACCCCCTCCCGCCATCCTTCCCCTCCCGCTACTCCCATCTATCCCCCTTCCTTTATCTATCCATCCTTCTTTCGTCCCCNATCACTACAAATTAACTATTTTTTTCTTTAATTTTTGAAAGACATATATATATAAAACAATAATAATAAAATTAAATGAACAATAAATGAAAATTTTATGTGTACATCATTATATGATTACATATTTATATTTTATAATAATTATAAAATTATATTCCCACCCCAACAAATTTCCCAATGAGCACTACAAAATAAATATAACTATAATGTGTTACAGTAAGAGAGAGCGAAAGGAAAGTTCTACTCTTTAAAGAGGTTGATGAGAATATTGGCTTCAGTTTTCATTAAAATTAAAATGAAATATTAGAAGACAAATATTTGATCTGAATTAACTAATCTTAAGGAACAATTACTATTACTTAAATGAGGATAGTTTGCTTTGTAGGGGCACTATCGACACTCTTGTACAGACTGGAGTAATCCAGGGAGCTGGTAGCCTCTCCAGTTCGTAACTAGCCTTCAACTGTCAATAGGCTGGGAGATGACAGAGATGTAGACTTGCCTGGTCGAGGGCGAATGGCTGAGGCGAGAGAGCCATCGCCAGATCAATGATCACCAGCACTTTATGTTGGTGACGCAACCAAACGCATACACAGGCCTTTATCAGACACATTTGTCACCTATTCCGAGCCTCGATGGTGTACATTGTTCCTGAACCAGAAAGCGCATAGATCCTTCACCCCCCAGCATACATGAAGAACAGGTTTCCTTACTTGGTCATTGATTATATACTGCGTGAATCGTGGTGACTCCGTATTCCAAAACCGACTTTGCAATCCTGAAAAGCATGATTCGTTCTAAAGTTATTTTACAAGTTATTCGATGATAATACATACGTTTCCGAATTATGGGACGGAAGTCCTATGGAATTATTTATTGAAATTAGTCCTTAGCTAAACATCTGAGAACTCTGAAACGTTCATCAAGCCAATTCGTGATTCTTGAAAGTGGTTCAGCTGTAAGGTACTAATTACAGGATTGTTTCGTACGAGCCCGCTATTTATAGAGTATTATTTTGTTTATTGACTTACAATAACAGTCTTTACTGCTTGTTGTTTCTCAACAAATACAAAATTAAAGTTTGTCAATTTTTATGAAAAATTTCAGACCTTTTTTTTGCCACTCACGCAATAAGAAGCGGATTTGAACACGCAGCTCCAGGCTTGAGAGAACTTTACGAATTCCTATGACTAACCTCTTTGTAAAATATTTGGTTTCAATCTTCGCTCATTCTATGCTTGATGAGCAAAGAATCAATAATATTTTACTAATAATAATCAATAATAATATAATTTTAAATCATTAAAATGACTTAAAATTTTTAAAAGATTTAAGCCGCAGAAGTCAAGCAAATAAATTATGAATATAGTCTCACATAACGACCTCATTGTATTAATAAATTTTGTGATATATTTCGCTAACGTGGTTTACTCGGTTTCAAAGAGTGACACGTACAATTATGGTATTATTTTCATTTATAAATATTAATTTAAATGAAAATAAAAAAGTAAATAATGAAGAGTCGACAAATAGCTAGACATTGACAGCTCCTCCGAGCATAAGACGATGTATTCGTCTTTCTCGTAGGTTAGACTCTCGCTAGTGTGTTGGGAATTTAATAAGTTATCTAGCTCGTCCCGGTTGTGCAATGGCTAGCATACCGGCCCGGAAAGGAGGAGATCCAATTGGTATTATTGAACGCTGAAATATCTATTGATATGTGTCTCAAAAATATAGCTCCAATAATTTATTTAAGTTCTATGCAGGAACTTGAGTTGCAGAGTTGGGAGTTGTGTTTAACTTACTATTGACGATTTTAATTAATTTAGTTTGTTTTTTGTTTTTTACTCTACTAATATATTTTTTCAAATCAAAATTTTGTATTTTTTAATGTAAAAATATTGTTTGCTAACACCTGAAAATCAAGTGTGGTAGAACACTATAAAAATAATGACTTCATATCATACTAGTAATTTTAATAATTTTATCTACACTGTAGAAAATTCTTGTTACAGCATATTAAAATTTTTTATACAAAAGATTAATTCTAAGTTAAAATACATGACTACCAGAATGTGTCCCATTAAAGAAAATAATTTTCTGACAGTTAATACTTTGTAATATACGTAGGTTTATGAAGCAAGTCTACTTCTTTCATAGTCCACTAGAATATAATGAATGGGATTATATATTTTATTTTAATGAGGTAAAAGCCAATCATCTTTAAAGATTTTATAATAAATTTTATTGTGTATTTAAAGTAATTGTGACGATCTCATTCAGGGCAAATATATGTAGATTTAGACACTGGTTAATTACTTTGTATCTGAAAAATTTAATGCAAATACTTTCAAATTTTGTTATCTTCTTTCATTTTATACTTTACTTTAATTAAAACTTTACTCTAAACATAACTATAAAAAAAAATTAAAAGATCTCACTTATATTTAAAGAGTCTCTGAAAAATTAAACCATTCAATGAGAAGTACTTTAATGATGATTTTTTCTATTTGACTGTTTGTATATATTAATACATGAATGATTAATTTAATTATTTATCATTGTCTATTAGTAATTTATTAATTATAGTGGGTCTAAAATGCTGAATAAAATCCGACTTGTGTTATTTTTGTTTCTAAAATCTCAATATTTATTAAGGCTATATTTTTTTTACAAGGACACTATGTATACTTAGTTAGCAAGTACTCTGATACTCTGAAAGAGCATCTGATCAAGGGATTAACGCCCGTTCGAGACTTCTCCAAGGAGGACAAACTTCCAAGGAGAAACAGAAATTTACTAAGCCCCCCACCCTTCCATTACTCTCCCGTCGACCTAATGGCCGATCCTTTATTTCCCCTTCTTTGTCCCTTCCTTAAATCCTCTCCCCTCCTCTAGTTGATAGGTCGCAATGACAATTTGCAAAAGGATTACCACCGCCAAATAATACCTCCCCCCCCTCTGAAGGAAATTCCGAATGAAATGTCCATTCTTACTTTCATTTCCAGACTCTCCCTTCTTCCATCAAGCTCACTCCCTATGTACATATGCCGATTTCCTTGCGTCCCTGTGTGTGTGTGTGGAGGGGGGGGCGTACGCCAGTGCGCGCCACAGTTCGCTTATTACAATACATTTCAGCATTTATTGCTAATTGAAGCAATGTATCTGTATTGGTTAATTAATATAATCAAACAAAATTTCTAAATATTTGATTCAATAATTTTTAATATTACTTAAATATTATTANCTGGATCTCCTGCTATCCGGGCCGGTGCATGTACCAATTATGCTACCAGATAAAAGGAAAAAAAATCAGCATATAACACAGATACACATATACTAAAGTGCACTCCAATATTGAACGAAATTGCATCTTCAAAAGCGAGGGTTTTTTTTCGAAACCAGACGCATAAAAAATAACTTTCTTTAGCTCAACCCTTTGTTGCATTTATCTTTTTTAAATTTTTGGGCGAAATAGGATGAATAAGATTGAGGTATTGCATGAAATGTTAAGAGCATGTATAAAATTTTTTTCAGCCTATCATGAGTAATATTTGGTTTAGTTTGGATTAGTTTAAAAAATAAAGATTTGTTTCTTATAAAATAAATGTTCAAGGCGTAACAGAGAAATTTGATAAATTAGTAATGGGATTTACCTGATCCGCAAATTTAAATCGTATGGGCTATAAGCCCAAACTAGTCGTTTTTCCTAATTACATTTGGAACAATTCTTATAAATGTAAAATGAATGGCTAGTTTTAATTTTGAGAGAAATTAGACTTATAGTTTTTCATGAAAAATAATTTTCATACAACAGGCGTAATATTTAATTTCAAATAATATTTAGTGCAATGAAAATTAACAAATATTGATTTTTAGTGCAAGGGAAGAGAATAAAAAATCTAACTGTCCCAGCCAGGACACGAACCTGGATCTCCTGCTATCCAAGCCGGTGCATATACCAATGATGCTACCAGATAAAAAATAATATTTATAAAANTTATCAGACTGGTCCCGGTAGCATAAATAGTAATTGCACCGGCCCGGATAGCAGGAGATCCAGGTTCGAGTCCTTGGTGGGACAGTTCGATTTTTTATTTTGTTCCCTTGCACGAAAAATTAGTAAAATTTACGTGGGATTAAATACCACAAAAAATAATATTTATAAAATTAAAATTTAAAAAAAGTAAATAACGAGAGTTATTTAAACAGCTTGACAATGTCAGCTCCTCCGAGCATAAGACGATATATTCGTCGGCCTCGGATGTTAGACTCTGGACACTAGTGCGGGGAATTTAATAACTTATCAGACTGGTCCCGGTAGCATAAATAGTAATTGCACCGGCCCGGATAGCAGGAGATCCAGGTTCGAGTCCTTGGTGGGACAGTTCGATTTTTTATTTTGTTCCCTTGCACTTAAAATTAGTAAAATTTACGTGGGATTAAATACCACAAAAAAATTATATTTATAAAATTTGTTTTCTGATAATTAAATAATTAAGGAGTTCGCTGTTAAATATTAAAATTAAAAATGATGTTTAACTGATTTTTAATTTTATTCCTCAAAAAATTTAAAATAGCTATTTTTCCTAATGGAATTGTCCTTATGCTAATTAAATGTAAAATGAATATATACATTTTAACGGAATCAATTGAAGTGGGAAACCAATTAAAATGTAAGGTAAAATTACAAAAAGTTTCTTCAATATAGAGAGCATATTCTATATTTACTTCCGAGTGATGTAACTTATGAAAGATCCGTTTAGGGGCGCCAGGGTAGCTCATGGGATACGTTTATGTCTCGCAAGAACTGAAGCTGCGGGTTCGAATTCATCGATAAATAAATGCTTGCCTTGATATATGGATGTTAAAACCTGTAGATGGCTCCACCCCCCCAAAGCACTGAGAGGTTAAAAGAGAAGCTAACAATTTTATATAAATATTGTGAAATTTGTTTTTCTTATCCTTGATTGTTTTCTAATAAATCCAAAGTGCATAATGACTTATTAATTTAGTAAGAAATTATTTAAATTATTTATTTAATTTTAAAATACTTAATATATAACTATTTTTAAACGTCCATTAAAACATGTAATATTAGTTATTTATTATTTATGATTCTTTCATAAATCTTTATTTTCTATATTTATGAGTTTCAAATAAAATAATTTTTCTATGTAATTTCATAAGTCTACAAAATGTATTATACTATTGGTCCTAGGTTCATTGCAGTCCAATGCATTTACTTCCTTGTCATTACGTTTTATCAGTAGCCCAGATATATGATTCTGTAAATTTTGTTTATCACTAATTCTGTTTTTACTGTATCTTTTTGTCCCTGATTCGCTTAAAACATGGTTCCCAGATATCTGCTAGTCATAACTTCATCTTCTTCTGTGCAATCCCTTCCTGAAGCCTGTTCTACCAGCTCCTGGAGAGGGAAATTTTAGTGGTAAAGGATTTGCAACAGACTTTGTTTTTGGTTAACATCCAAAGCAAAAAACTAAGTTATCTATCTTACCGGAATGAAAATAAAAATAGTCACAAAATGGAATCATAAGTTTTTGGAATGGATGATAAGGTGGGTGTACTGCAGTATTTGAGTTTTATAGGTTTTCTGCCATATTAAGTTTGTCTACAAGTGGAACATGGATTAATCTATGTGTTTTTTTTATCTTACATTGTTGGAAAGTGGTTCGCTATGTTTGGAGAGTTCCACTATGACATATTTCTCCTGTGCGATGATTGTCAATTAGTTCTTGTTGGTCCTCGTTTGAAATAACGTCGATGCAATTATTTTCATTTCAGCCCAATGCCGACATGGCAACTCTTGACCTCATGCCCTCATAAGTCAATTTTTAGTTTTCATACGTTTAATTTTGACTATATAATTGGATAATTATTCTTAACTGGCCTAGATAAAGCATTGTAAATACCTTCAAAACTATATCATACTCTTTCAGTAAAAGGTTCACAGTAGACTCATATAGCGTTTAAAAAAATCAGCATATAACATAGATACACATATACTAAAGTGCACTCCAATATTGAACGAAATTGCATCTTCAAAAGCGAGGGTTTTTTTTTCGAAACCAGACGCATAAAAAATAACTTTCTTTAGCTTAACCCTTTGTTATATTCATCAAAAACTCATTATTTGAATTTCAATGTTAACAAATTCATATTTTATAAGCCAGAAAATTTTAATAAAACTTTAAATATGGTTACTAAAAAAATTATACGATATATTTATAAATATTAATTTAGTTGTGGTATATTGCCCCACGTAAATTTTAAACAATTAATGAGAGGAAATAGAATAAAAAATCTATCTGTCCCAGCCAGGAATCGAACCTGGATCTCCTGCTTGTACAGATAGATTTTTATTTTACTCCCTCGCATTAATTTTGAGTAAAATTAGACTTATAGGAGTTTTTCATGAAAAATAATTTTCATACAACAGGCATAATATTTAGTTTCAACTAATATTTAGTGCAATGAAAATTAACAAATATTGATTTTTAGTGCAAGGGAACAGAATAAAAAATCTAACTGTCCCATCCAGGACTCGAACCTGGATCTCCTGCTATCCGGGCCGGTGCATGTACCAATTATGCTACCAGATAAAAGGAAAAAAAATCAGCATATAACACAGATACACATATACTAAAGTGCACTCCAATATTGAACGAAATTGCATCTTCAAAAGCGAGGGTTTTTTTTCGAAACCAGACGCATAAAAAATAACTTTCTTTAGCTCAACCCTTTGTTATATTCATCAAAAACTCAGTATTTGAATTTCAATGTTAACAAATTCATATTTTATAAGCCAGAAAAATTTAATAAAACTTTAAATTATAAATATTAATTTAGTTGTGGTATATTACCCCATGTAAATTTTAAACAATTAATGAGAGAGAATAGAATAAAAAATCTATCTGTCCCAGCCAGAACTCGAACCTGGATCTCCTGCTTGGACAGATAGATTTTTTATTTTACTCCCTCGCATTAATTGTTTACACAATATATTTTTCGAAATTATTCCTTGGTACTTAAGATTTCTCGGTCCAATGAATCTTGTTTTTTCCATTTTAATTAAGTATGCTATGATGCTTTTAAATAATAAACAATAAACCACCAATTCTAGGAACCAATAAGAATTTTTCCAATCTTACAGCAAATAACCTCATCCCAGAGCATAATTTTGGATCCCACTACCACCACTCAACATCCCAGCTGGTTTTATGTTGTTTATTCCAAGTTTCAGTTAAATAGGCTTTTTGATAACCTCTCTCAAAAATGAATGTCTCTTCGTTCTTATCTCGATCGGAACATGCATGTTTGCGTGAACGTCAAAGTTAATGAAAAGTGGCGACAACTCTAGTGTTCCAGCGCACTATTCTTAGGCCGCTTTCACTCCAATATATTTATATGTGAACTTACTTGATCAACCAAACTGCTGGTTGGCAGCTGCTCAACATACATTATGTATTATATATTGCTGATTAAGATTTTACCCGGAGGAACAAATAGTGGAAAATACTGAAGTTACAACACATTTCTGTGAAAATTCATTCTTTGACGTTTCAATTACTTCGGAAAAGGTTTTCCAACAAAATTTTCTACTGGACCTTTTTCATTAAAAAAATACTTCCCGCAATGTAGTTTAAAATAAGTTCGTTCCTTCTGGTCGAAATAAAATTCTATAGATTAGTAGATAAGACCAATCAAAAGGGAACCGAACATATAAAGTTGGTTACGTAAGTAAAAATGGCATTAAACCTTTGAGCGGTTGCACTTTAACTTTAACCTTTTCTTTTACCCCTATAGGACTATTGGATCATGATTATATGCAATTCATTAAACCTTCAGAACGAACAGAACCTAAAACGAAAATCAAATTAAAATCGATTAAGCCGCGCCACTCCCATAGAAAAAAAAATTAAAAAGTAAATGCCTTTCATCATATTTCTCTTAGGTTTTTTTTATTTCCTCTATCAATGTATTCTAGAGAATGGGGTGTATCTTGAAAACTGCGAGATTTTCCATTGGAAATTTGAACTTTTAATTGTGCATAATTTTATTTGATTCTTTAATAACCTTCAACAATAATAATAATAATATGGTAATATATGGAATTTTATTAATTTCCTGTTTACGGCAAAATGGGTGTGTCAAGGAGCAAATTTCGTTTTAAAATGAGTTGCGTTTTTAGTACTTATATTTCTTTAATATTTTTCTGCATGGAAAGGTCTCCAATTGAATTTTGTTACTTAACTAATTATGATACAATTTTTGTCACAAAGTAGGAATTTTCTTGTGGATTTTTACTATTTGTAATTCAAAAAT
>KZ808865.1:2580-33527 GCA_000696205.2 Oncopeltus fasciatus
AAATAAATATATAAAAGTAAAAAAAAAAATATTTAGTTCGTTTAAGGTTTAAACCAAAAACAGGAGTGAGGGGTTTTATGGGGATTCATGAAGTTAAAAATAGTTACTATCTCCATTATTATTGATAAAAATAAAATTTTAAATATGGAATTTTTTTTACTCTCAGAATGGCAATAGTTTTTGATTCCCAGGGGGTATTCTAAAATGGAATATCCTTATTAATACGAAATTTACATTTGATAATGGGTTCAAGTGTGAAACAGTAAAAGTGTTACAGCTCCATCAAAATAACGGTCACTGTAATGGGGAGGATTTTTGCTACCAATAAAAGAACAGTGTTTATCATGGGAGGGGTGAAGAGATCCGTTTGGGTCTCCTAGCCTGGCGCTGCGGGTCCATGCTTAGAAGAGGGGGGCTCCTCTTGGATAGCCCCTTTTCCAGGACCCTAGTAGTTGCAAGAAAGTTGGAATAATTATTTCTGCAAACTTACTACAGGAAATGTACTCAGTATCTTCTACTCCTGCATGATCCGAGTGTACCGTTAGTTCAGTTGATTTTCTCAGACATGGCACTCATTGTAGACGAAACACAATTTTCGTTCCAGAATTTATTCATATAATGATGATTGGAATATCAGAATCATAGAAAACATTAATCACTTGATGTTATTTTAGAAATAAATTATTCTTTGTAACACGTGATTACTGCAGAGAGATATAAGCTTATTTAAGAAAGCTACTTATTTACTTATTTGTCTTAATTATTAATTTGATATTCAGTTAATAGAAACATAAAACAAAGCATAACAATTTGAGAAGCACAAAAAAAACTATATAAAAACAAAATTATCAACGAATTGAAAAATGTTGAAAAAGTTCTGTTTTCGCGAAATCCCGAACCGATATGAAAAGGACTGTAGTTTCAACAAACTTGAAATGCCATTACTTTGTTTATATCTATTTAACACGGTGTTACCTACAAGAATCTTACAATTCATTAGCCGATAGACAAAGCCAGGGAGCTGACAATACCTTTAGAGGACTTAGGTCCTTTGTCATATAATTCCAAAAGTGTTTTGAATTTATTTTTCTGTGATTTCACTTTTATTGAATATTCTACGACACTTAATTGAATATGAGCACGTTGGCACTCATATTCAATTAAGCTTTTTAGTTAACGTTCGTTAGCACATTAGAGTATAGATTAGACGCCCACTGGCTTCTTGAGAATAAATTCCTTTCTTATATCTTTTATATCGCTTTTCTATCCACTTATTTTAAGGAGTTAGTGGAATCGGGGTACCAGCTGATGCTCTGCAGGGGATAGGAGCGAGGGTACGGCCGGATGAAGGAATTACAGGACTTTAACAGGATACCTTGTCAAGTCCGTCTGTCTGGTCGGAAATACTTTTTAAATACTTTCTTGTGTTTTTGAAATGACAGATGTCAGTTTATTATTTATCTTGTTTCTGTTGGAAATTTTTGCAAAATACTCCGTGATCAAGTTAACATAAGGCCTTGAAATCAGATTGGTCGTAGAAAATTTTTACTATCAGTTCCGGCTGTACGACCTGGACTTGAATCGAACAGTAAATTTTGTGATTGACTCCAGTGTGCCAAACAGACCAACTGTAACTTTCACTATTAGAAAGGACCGAATGGAAGTTTGCAAAGGTCCCCATCACCTTCCTTCGTTACTGAAATACATTCTAGAAATTGGAAAATAAATTTTAAAATGTGGTTTCCCGCAAAACAGATGCTGGGTTTTTTCCCAGCGTTATAACTCAGCGGAGTCAAATAATAATCAGAAAATCAACTTTCTTCTACATAATAATCCGTGAGAGCTCCTATACCTATATGTATAGGTCTTCTCCTCCTGCGTTTATCATAAGACTCAAATGACTATTAGTATCCTAACTTATAAGCTCGGGAAAAAAATAAGTGTTAAGTGTAAAGTATTGTTTTCATATTATGGGTTTTAAAATTATGAAAAGTCTACAGCTGTATGGGAGGAATAGGTCTCTTGAAAGATAACACCTGCTTCCAGATGACACCACTCCACGTACAAGAGGAAATTCTATTTCTAGGAAAATTCAGAAGAGCCTAGAAAGTTCTACACAGCTATAAAAGTTGCTCACCAGTAGCCCACGGGTCTGCAAGGTTCTTTTGTGACTGGGAAACCCACGGGTCAATGTCAGATACTGTCTCAGATTTAGCGTCTTAGAGTATCGGCCTGATCGTGGCTCTTGCAGTGACAGTAACATCTGAGTGAGTGCAGCCAATTTAGCAACTTGTTCTGAGAACTCTTTTTAAAATAGTTACTTTTCATATTTTTCTACATATTTTTTATTAGCTGTAATTCTTTTTATTTATTTACTTGTTTCGTAGTAATTAAAAGCCGTAAATTTAATTGTTTCTGTTATTAGTAGATATAATCATTTACTGTAATAAATTAACCTAAATTTATTACTGCATTTAATTATTATTGACCCGGAGCCCATAACAAAATTAAAAATGCCAGTGTATTAGGAAAAATATATTGTCTTTGATATATTCTTTTCCGTTAATTTAGAATATATAGCCCTGGAGGTTTATTGTTCTTAAATAAGGTTTTTAGAAACTTTTTTTTAATGATAAATTCATTGTAATCAAATTTTACAATGTTTTTTGTTTATTTTTAACAGAATGTAATATGTAAATAAAGGTTATAAAAAAAAAGGTAGTTACGGAAAACATCGCTTTGTGTACTAGTCTGTCAGGCCGTCTTAGTTTTAGGCGGTCAGTAAGTCTAGAAAAGAAAGACAGTTGCTAGATTCAATTCGTATGTTAAATTTTAAACGGGGGTAATAAATGTTAACTGCATAGTGAAATAGCGAATTTTATCAGGGCTGAGGATCAGAAAGAGGACGTCAAAATATTTTAAATAATTTCGCCAGGGAGAGAGAGAGAGAAGAGCAGTGTAAAGTAAGTCGTTAAGGGTGTTGTTAGCTATGACTAGTGGCAGTGATACATGTCTAGCCCAGAAATTTGTTCTAAAATTAGTCGGATTTATATGTCCTCAAAATTTTAAGGGTTCTATAAAAAAAGCACCTTCTAAATGAAAAAGGAACTAACATATATTTAGAACCCAAATTAGGAAGATGCTTTAAAACTATTGATATTCCCACTCGAAGCTGTTTCTTTGCTTATATTCATATGACATCACTTAACAGGGTAAAAACACCAGAGATAACCGGCTCTAAGTTATGGTAAGGTTGACAGAGACTGCTTCTCCACCCGGCGCCAAAGAGGTACGAAGGATAAAGGCAGAGACTGCGTTATTTTCTCTTTTCCACTATTATCATATCTCTCTTCATATTACTGTATTCAACACTCCTCAGGTTTTATCAAGTCGGTTCAAGAATATTAGGAAGGGAGAAGCTTTTCATTCAATCAACTATAATATTCTAATGCTATTGATTTTTTTCAGAAAAGAAGATTTCTATGTAAGCAATGAAAATGAAGATGTAAAAAAAAAAGTAATGAAGAACTATCTGGATATTATGAAGGTTATAGAAGAAGATTCTGAAAACCTTGGAAAAAACCATCCGTTGATAATTGAAAATGAACCATATTTTAATTAAATATAGTATCGATTGTGTAATTATGTCGGCATATATACTTAATATAAAAAACAATCTTCCCCGCTGTCTCCGCAAAGGCGATAAACCTTTACAGCAAGTTCTTCTTAATATGTAAAAATACTTCGTTGCAAACAAATATATGTGTGACATATATGGATGGTTGGATGGATATCAAGTTTTGGACGACTGCAGCTGTCATGGCCCCAGCGTGGAGGGGGCGGTGGAACTCAAACAGATCCATTTCCTTAAGGAAGCTCATTACCCGTCAGTATTTATGGGCACGCTTTCAACATGAAAGAACCCATAAATACTGATTATTTAGTAGTATTATCAACATGATTCCCTAAAGAGCGTTTTAAATCCTGCTGGTGGGTAGCATTCTTTGCCAGAGCAGTCGCAGAGAATATACTAGACCGTTTTAAAAAATTGGTTTTAAATTATTAATTAAATTGAATTATTTCGATATTAAATTAAATTATTAAAGAAATTTTAAGTTCTCGAAATTTCAAGTTTTTAAGTTTTGAAAATATCTTGGATTGAAATTCACTTTCTTATCGGATCAAAATTACCTAATGCACAATTCCAAAAATTTTTACCTTACATTACATTAACATAATTTCTATCATTTCATTAAAAACGTAATTTTATATATTTGCCACAGCTAAGTTCAGTATCGATTTTCTCCATACAAAGCATTATAAGATGACCATTAATTTCTCATTATAGGTTTTTTTTAATACATAGAAGAGTTGAATAAAGTATAAAATTGGTATAGTCGTAATTTTATTATCAAACTAATCAGTAATTTCTAATGTCACAACTTAAAACAAGAATGATTCTATAACAATGAGAATATCTTAATATATTATATGTGTCGACAAAATTTAATATTTAATTAATTCGTTAACGTAAAATGATAACAACAAATTCAGAATACTGATGAGTACTTTGGTAGAGCACTCAAATGCCATTATTATAGCTTGATAACAATTGCTGTTCTGTGCTACATCACAAGAGCTTGTAAAATCTCCTTAAACCTCTGAAAATAGATTAAAAATGTCTAAGGGGAGACTTCTGATGGGCTGGTTCATCATAAGAAGGAGAAAATAATGATCAGATAACATTAATAGATAATGATGAAGTAGCAAGATTTTTTATTCTATTCCCTTGCATTTATTGTATAATGATAGATAACTCTCACTCAAGAAAATCTGATAATGGAATTATATTTAACACATGTGTGTGCGTGTGCTTCTCAAGGGGATAGGGGTTTAGCGATTGCTTAAAGATGAGGTTGAAATGGATTTGATGTTTAAATTATTCATGCAACCCTGGGACGACGAACTGAACCGATTTCCATGTCAGAGGAGCTTACCACCAGGGCAGCCCCCATCTTTCGCTAATGGAACATGAGAGAATTATTAATATAGTCCCTTTCTCTAACCTTATCTTCCTTCTTCCATATTTTACTCGTATCCCTATATAATCTGCTGGATGTGAAAAGTTGTCACTTATGATTTGATCAAACTAAGCTTATCTTGCAGCACGAACAAAATCATTTAAAATAAGTTACCTGACAAATTAAATCGGTAATAGAATTTATATCTATTTCACATAAATGTATATATATGTGTGTATATAAATTTAAAAAAAAAACTCATTTTTAATAATTTAGACGCCTTATGAAGTGAGGTAATTACTGCCATCAAGTTATATCAAGCGGAGGTAAAGGCAAGCATGGCACCTCCAGACAAGAGGTGACACCGGTCAGCGACCAGAACCCCCACCGAGCGAAACAACGCAATGTCAACCCGCCCCGGCACCTCACAGGGCGTGACCTCTCAACCCTCTCTACCAGCGCACTCCCGCCTATCCGATTCTGCGGAGCTGAACATCCATAAGGAAGAGGGCACATCGTCAAGATTTGCCACAAACAACCCCTTCCCAGTTCTTCAGGACGAGGAAGGCGAAAACATGGATTCCGAACCAACCGTTCCCCGAGTAATTCGACCTCCGCCTATATTTGTGAGAAATCTCAAAGACTTCAGACTGATGTGTTCCAAGCTGAAAGAGAGAATGGGGCCCGGCAGATATACGTGTGTCAATAGACAACAGGACACAAAAATAATCCCTGACAGCCCCTGAAACCTACAGAAAAAGTATACATTATCTGAAGGAAACGAACGCGCAGCACCATACTTATCAGCTCAAAGAAGAGGGAGCTGTAAGACTGGTGATTCAATATCAACATCACACCACATTGCCAGAATTTATCAAGGAGAAGTTGACTGATCTAGGATTTAGTGACAGGAATGCCATAAACGAAGTCATAACCCGACCCCAGAAAGGGGAGATCTCTGCCTCAAAAACACCCCTCCCACTGTTCAGCCGCGGAGACTGAGTAGTTTCTGGACATACCATTACCTATGTCCTTGCCACTCAAGGCAGTAACACCTTCTGAGGTCAAGTACATAATCTCTCATCTGCCTAAGGGAAAATCACCCGGATATGATTTAGTCACCGACCAAATTCTCCGAAATCTTTCCAAAAAGGCAATTGTATTCTTGACCTATATTTATAATTGCATATTCAGAACTACCCACTTCTCTCTCCTCTGGAAATATTGTGATATAATATTATTTCTGAAACCTAGAAAATCACCACACAACCCCTCATCCTATCATCCTATAAGTCTCCTTCCTACACTTTCAAAGGTTTTCGAAAAAATACTGTTAAAACGAATGATGCCTACCATAGAACCCTTCAATATCCACCCAAATCATCAGTTCGGCTTCAGAAGTAAGAATTATACTGTCCAGCAGGTGTTTCGCGTCGTAGACTACATTTCCTCTTCCCTTGAGTACTGCCCAGGAGCGTATTTGGATGTTTCCCAAGCATTTGATAGAGTCTGGCACAGTGGTCTTCTGTCTAAACTGAAATCCATGCTTCCTAATAACACTTATGTACCTTATCCTTAAGTCTTACTTATTCAACCGTTTTTTTAGGGTTCGGCAAGGATTAGATAAGACTCCGATTTCTACCAAGTGGAAGCGGGAGTTCCTTAAGGTAGTGTGCTTGGACCTATCCTATTTATCCTGTACACCGCTGATATCCCTACCCATCCAATTTGCTCTATTTGTGGACGAAAAAGCTATCCTATCCTCCCAACCGGATCCTAAAACCGTTTCTAAAAACCTACAATATCACCTCGAAAGAATCAAACAATGGTGTGGAAAATGGAGAATAAAATCAATGAAGAAAAATGCGTTCAAGTTAATTTCCAACTGCGGAAGAAAGACTTCCCTGAAATTGTGAAATTTAACAATATTCCTTTACCACAATCAAATTCCGTTCGTTACCTTGGGTACCNGAAAGAATCAAACAATGGTGTGGAAAATGGAGAATAAAATCAATGAAGAAAAATGCGTTCAAGTTAATTTCCAACTGCGGAAGAAAGACTTCCCTGAAATTGTGAAATTTAACAATATTCCTTTACCACAATCAAATTCCGTTCGTTACCTTGAGTTCCATCTTGACTCACAACTAACATGGGGAGAACATGCTAAAATTAAAAGACAAGAACTCAATCGGCGATAAGGACTTTTATACAGACTCGTGAATAAGAAATCCAATCTTACGACTGAAAACAAACTGACGCTCTGCAAAACCTTATTACGACCAATCTGGATTTACGGAGTAGAGATCTGGGATGCCGCCAAGCCTTCCAACATCCAAAGAATCCAGTCCTTTCAATCCAAAACCCTGAGAATAATTGAAATACGTATTCAACTCATCCCTTCACCACGCTCTTAATATCCCTTTTGTCCAAGACCTCATTTCTAGCCCGCTTCACCATTTTCCACAGTAAACTGCCATACCTTCCAAATCCCCCAAGCATATGCCTTGTCTTCCAACTCCAACCCCTACAACCCTCCCCGTCGACTCAAACGAAGATGGCCTCGTGACCTCCTGGGGACATAATCTTTAAATAATTTCAGAGTGGTGTCATTGGTCACCTTCTCTCATCATGTGATTGACATTGAATGTCATTTTTTTAAATTTCATTGTAATCAAATTACAAAATGTTTTTATTTAACAAAATGTATTAAATAAATAAAAGTTTATAAAAAGAAGAAAATTTAGAACTCAACCAATCTACATTCCTCCAAAAATTACAATCCGTTGACCGTGGTCTTAGTAATGTTGAATAGAGTTTGCTTTCACTAGTACCTAGGATGGTTTCAATAACGTTAGTTTCAGGCAATCTGGCTAGACTTGTATAAGCCTTAGAGAAAAAGAAGGTCGCATCTTTTGAATTCGTGTGAAAGAAAATCTGACCTTCGGCTACTCCCCCCTTGCTCTCTCTCTCTATCTCTCTTTCTTTCTAAATATATATACATATATATGGAAAGTATATACAGAAAATGAAACACTCGTGAAAATCAAATTTTCATTTCCAATTTGCCTTGAATACATGTGTTTCTCCCATATCTACCACCATATGTAAATTATTCTGTGAAAAAACTTTATAATAGATAATCCATGAATTTTTATTTGAAGGCCGTAAATTTCGTTAAAAGCTCTATTTAAATCGTGTGACAGATAATACAACACTAATGTTTGCTTAGGGCATGCAACGCCTTAAAAAAAAAAATTTTTTTTGGCAAAACGAAGTTTGCCGGATCCGCTAGTATATATGAAAAAATTATATCTTATAAAGGAAACTAATTTTATAAAAATTTCTTAGGAAGGTAAGTGTCATATGAAACATATGACTTAACCTATACAAATACTTGTTATCGTTCTTCTAATGAAGCGCGTTCTAAAGATTCAGATTGTGCTTGTGTTAGGTCAAATTAAGCTTTAATTCTGAAGGTTAATTTATTACAGTAAGTCCATGTTTGATTTATATATTTAATTTGAAAACAAATTTATAAGAATAAGCAACTAAATGGGAATAATCATATTATAAATTACAACTCAAAGGAACTCAATTAGATATTACACATCAATCGTGTAATAAATGCGCATTAAAATGTGTTCAAAAGGAGTTTAATTTTAAAAAGGTTACCAAAATATAATTAAATGCGCTAATGGACAATAGGCAACTAAAGGAAAAAACAAAAACAAAAAAACTTTATATTACGTAACCGTACCTCCACTTTAGTGGCGTGCAACCGCAGAACGAGGGCTATTTCAGGCCAGATAGATGACTACTCCAACCGCAGAATACCAGTACAAGTCCCACGGTCATCTCACAGATCGTGTTCTTAGGGAATTGTACTAATTCGCTTTTTTTTCTTTTTTTTTTTATCTTAGTTTCTCGCGTTCCATTATAAAAATAAAAATGAATATATACCTCAAACTATGGAAGAGGGAAAAATCGTCTCACTCTACTTCCCAGGGAGAAGAAGA
Organism: Oncopeltus fasciatus; assembly: GCA_000696205.2. Classification (NCBI taxonomy): domain Eukaryota; kingdom Metazoa; phylum Arthropoda; class Insecta; order Hemiptera; family Lygaeidae; genus Oncopeltus; species Oncopeltus fasciatus. Next base: position 11,618 of record KZ808865.1, read on the forward strand.
TTGTCTTCCAGTCGGCAAAGAATGATAACACAACATTATGGTACTGGGAAATCTAATCGCAATTATGATTAGACATATATAAGAACCATGATTCTAATTCTTAATGAAGGATTCTGTCCAACATTTATAAAGTCCACACCTTGGACCTTATCAATGTTGGGCAGAATTAATTAGAATGACCATCAATAAGACAGTGATTAATTTTAACTTGTACCTTTAAAAATAATTTCCCTGTTACATTTTTGGGTGTTTAATTTATNAGTTAGGCTCTCGCTAATGTAGAGGGAATTGAGTGAGATATCTAGCTAGTCCTTGTGGTGTAACGGTCAGCACATCGGCCCGGATAGCAGGAGATCGAGGTTCGATTCCTGGCGAGGACAGATAGATTTTTTTATTCTGTTCCCTCTCATTAATTGATGGATATATTTAAGGTTTTTGTGATATTATTATTATAATAATTGTTACCACCATTATCAATGCAAAAATAATTGTTTTTATCATTGTCATCAGGCATTCAAAAATAATCGTAAACCATCATAACTATAATCATCAGAACTAGTAATATGGTTATCGTTATCATTTTTATCATCAGCATTGTTATTACATCATCGCTAAAGATACCAACATTAATATTATATAACACTATAATCGTCATTAATTTCATTATTGACAACAACAAGTAAGTTGTTATAACTTCAATCAATTTATTAATCCCCCCTCATCTATATATATATAATTTTTTTTTTTTTTTAACGAAAAGTTTGCTTAGTTAATCTTCCTTACGCTCTTCGTTTATTCTGTGAACTCCTATTCAAGCTATGCGGGAAGCCGTAGACATTAGCCCAACCCCCGAGCCACATTTGAGTAATTCTATTTTCGCCAACCATCTTCTCCCTCTGATAGAGTCCGAAAGGTCTCTTTAAACCTCCGACATACAATATCTTCCAGTAAGATAGGAACGACTCCATATGCAAATATTTACCCCAAGCCAATCTACATAACCAACCATCTTCCTCGGGAGAGACTGTTTTCTTTATTTTATATATGCATATTCGATTCTGATATTAGCGAGCGAATTACGAAGTACTGTAGTTAATGTGGTTCTTCTCATAAGAGATTTTTTTTCTCGATATTTTCTNTATGGTGATTTATCCAACCAAATTTGGCCAAGGTTGGCCCAACGAATTTAGCATACATAGAGAACAGGGAAATTTCACAAAATTAAGGTATGTAAAGCTCAATATGCAGAAAAGGCTTATCTAGAGTACTTTCTTATTTTATAAGTTCATTTTTATGTTCATAGAATAAAGATAAGTACCAAAATCCCCAGGAAAAAATATTAAATTAAACAATGGAAAATATTTTGCACTTAGGATTTAAGTGCTCGAGTGAAGATGCAAAACGTGAAGATATAATATAGCCGACCATGAAAAAATAAATAAATGAAAAATAAGAAGTTATTAATTTATCTTAAGAGATAGTTTCTTTTTAAAAATAATTGTGAAACATTGAGAGAAAATATCTTAAAGTGAAATTCATATGCCTGTCGTACTAGTGGATTTCGAACCTGATATGTCAAAATATCTTCCACATAAAAATCGAAATAACACAAGAGTAAGTTAAAATAATACAGTATTAAAGTTATAAAAAATGCAAGTTTCATAGAAACAAATTATCCAGTGTACCTCATTGGCCATAATTTTGAAGGAAACATTGTTTCAGCTTCTCCGATGAAGAATCGATGGTCTGTTGAAAAGTGGTGACATGATACTAATGAGAATGGATGGATTTCCTTGCGGTAAATCAGCCCATGAATACTAATTGGAAAAAATATTTAAGCATGTGATTGGACAATACAAAGTAGAAAACAGAGAAAATTAGTTCAAAACATTGAGACGGTGTCCGACTTCTTATAACTTCAATGAAGTAAATAAAATATAGGAAGCCATTAAATTTTATTTCCTTAATAGTTATTCAAATTTCCCTAATCCTAAATGTAAAAGAAAATATATGAGTATCGGTATTACACCTATAATTTAGATTAATATGGAACCCATATTTCATGGGTTATGATTCAATAATATGAATCATGACACATTTTTTTAAAATAGTTTTTTCAATTTTTTCCCTGAGCCCACCAATTAAGTTATATTACATAAACAATTATGGTAACATAACATAATATATATATATGGTATATATGTGTGTATAAGAATTTAACGCCATAGAATCCTTAATTAATTCATTCATTAATGAAATTTGACGATTCGCATTTAAATCCAAAAGAAATAATGAGTTTTTATTAATTTGTTATAAGGACCAAAAGATATCTGAAGTCATGCGAGCAGACCTATCAACTTTAACAGCATTAATTGTCATCAAAGATTTCACAAGCTCTATATCATGTTTGTTAAATTACTAGTGAATATAAAGTTGTTACATCAGAATAGCTCTTGTTTATTTTAAACATTTACTCTATGAAATATTTATCTTCTCTTTTGGTAAAAAAAAAACCAAGACTAAATGGGGATAATAAAAAATATGTAATTAAAAAATGCATGAAAGGAGAAATAAAATGGGCTCCGGTGAGCTAAGATATGAAAAGCGGACTTACATAAATGCCACAAAGAGAAATATAATAATACACAATAAATTTATCTTACTTCTCAGAGCTCGATCCCAACAAGAATAATTCGGAGTAAGAAGGGAAAATGATAAAAAGGATATCAATAAAGGATAATTCACTACAAACATGACCGGTACCCAAAAATAATGTCAGAAAATGATGAACAGATATGATACATAACCAAAACAACTTGATACCGCCAAGGAAAGCGGATTCGCCCACAGTTACATCTCCCACGAGGCCAAGAATCAAATATAAGGAATTTCACGAATTGTAAGATGCACAGCATAAGAACGTATAACTGCGAATAGACAATCTGGGCCTTCCAAATAGGTCAATGTTGCCGATAGTGCAAGCATGCCAATACTTAGGATGCACATTATTTTAAATGTCTTTCATATATTAATTATATAAATTTATAGAAAATACATGAAATATTTATTTCAATAATTATTTCTTAAATATTATAAACAATTTATATATTAAATAAGAATACCAAACAGAAATAGTTATAAAAATTCAAATTGGGAATAGAATATTCAAGCTTTAAGCACTTTATATTTCCGCTGTGCTGTAAGTGGGGGATCGACTTGTTGAACATCACAACTAGCACACATCTGGCTGCATTTATCAGCCACAAATAAGAGCAAAGTATTATAATCTCTTCAGAGCTAAAGAGAGTCATGNATTTTCTAAAATTGTATTTCTTAATTGTCGAAAAGTGAACAATAGTTTCTTAAAATATAATTATAGGTAAATCATTAATTTCAGTTCATTTATTATCAATTTACTAAAGGAAAAAAACATATATAATTAAATATATTTAAATTCAGGCCAACTCTAAGTAAGTATTTATCTACGTAGATAGCCTTAGCTAAGTGCTACTTGTAGATAGCCCTTGTTGCAGTGTAAGAAAGATATATAAAAATAAAAATAAATAATAAAATTCAGTTCCTGAAGTCCACGAGAAAGCTATCCTGCATAACTTTTATGTTATGTCCCACTCCGCTTGGAGCACTGCCTTACTTTTTATTTTAAAAAATAGCCGAGATAGATCCTTCATACTCGGTGATACATATTTGCTACAATTTTTTCTTCCTTTAGAACTCCACATTCATCAGAGGTTTCAATTTGTTTATCACATATTTTTCTTCAACTATAGCTTTCATGCATTCTTTATTTTCTTTACTAGCTAATACTCACATAAGTCAGCATTTTAGTATAAGAAATAAATTTCTTAATCCTTCTACTATTTTTTTTATTCGCCATGCTTTCACTATTTCCATTATCAATTTCACGATTTTCTTTATTTTTACTGTTGTCTAAGTTCTAAACTTCATAAAAAGAGGTCTTGAACATTATTTTCTAAACTTTCCCAAAAATTAAGAGTCACCTTGTTACTTCCCTGAAAAATTATATTAATACAAATTTACTTAAAATAAACATCCTTAAGAAGAAATAGTTATTGCTTTTCCTCGTTACATGTTATGTGACCAATATGGATGAAACCTAAGAAACTATAAAGCTAAAGTCAGCCAAAATTTCGGCAGATAATAAAAATAAAATTTAAAAAATTGTAATTTTTTTTAATGAACTTTGACCAAATCCCAACAGATTCTCTACAAGAAAAATATTTTCCTTAGATCTACTTTCAAACTCCTCTTTGTAACTCACATCTTTAGCTTTTCATCCAAAAGCAGAACTGCGATTGGTAAGGTACATTTTATTATATTTAGATTTTCTTAAAATTTACTCATCTTATTTGCTATAAATTTTGCTTAGCTCATTATTAATTTTAAAAACGAATATTTAATTCTGTTAAATATACCAGCTATTTTGATTGGACAGGAATGTGTTCTATCTAATGCCAAAAATTGTATTAGAATCTTACTACTGCTTGGCAGTGCACCTTGAGCTACCAAGACAGGAGCACTCAAAATAAGGTGATTGAGCTCTGAAGAAGAAATTGATTCTGAAAGTTCTCAGCAATTAGAGAAAAATTGAATATTATGTGCAAAGAATTGGATATTTTTTGATAACTCTAATGTTTTTCTTAATATTTTTTTTTTTCCAACTCAATCCTCTTCTTATTGCATTTAAATATTGATTTCTTCATTGCATCATAAGCTCCCCTTTATGGACTAAACTCACTATGATTCCTTTGAATATATTATTAAGGTAAAAAGCATTTAAACTATGAAAAACACATACAGGACTAAATATGACCTCTGAGTTGTAGGGAGCCATATTAATTTGTTTATTTACAGTTTATAGGAGTACATAATTAAATAATTGAAATGCAGGCATGCCTAAGCTTTGATTTATATTATTAAAGATTTGGTAAAGTTTAGTATTCCATTCCTTTAAACCCAAAGCATTGAAAAGTGTAGACTGTTTTCTCATGGGTAGGTTGTCCTAAATAGTAAGGTTAAATTAATTTAAATATTATGTAATTTAATTATCATAAAGAAGTGAAGATTCAAAGAATCTTCAATACACAGTCAAATTTTCATTTATATAATTAAATAGCAACATAGTTGGTTGAAAAGTTTATTAACTGTTTTACAAACAATGAATAACAATTAATATTTAAACTACCAGCATGTTTTTATTGAAATATAGGTATATTTACAATTTTTTATTTTATTGAAACTTAAACTTAGATAATCAATCAAAGCGATAATGTTATTTTTTGCTACTTTATGAATTATACATATNTATATATATGATTTTACTTTCATTCAGACCATCAAAGAGACAATTGAGTTATCATGAATTTGTAACTAAATCAAGAATGATTCACTGAATGAGTTAAACTGAAAGGTATTCAATTCAGAAACTATTGTAATCTAATTAATGCAATGTCATGGGAAATTTACAGGAGTTAAGGGGCCTACTAAGCATAAATAAATATTATGTTGCACAATGAAGATTTCAGCTTGAGTTCAGTATAGAGTAATCTTTCAAAATGACACTGTATAGCAAACCTCGTCTTGAAAAACTAATTAGTGCTTATGATTGTCATGAAATTATTCATCCATGGAGTGAGAGTTGTGTTGAAGGTTCACTGAAAATAGTAATTTCAACAATGAAAGGAGGATTAAAATTTTTCTCAGTGATGTATGCCGTAAGTATCCTGAAATTAAAAGTTAAATTTAAATAAATAAACTATCATAAAATTAACAATTTGAATTAGACCGCTGATTAGTAATTATTATGGCATATTAAGACCAATTTTGGTTTTACTTAATTTTATGAGAAAAAATCTATTGCTTTCTTGAAATTATATTTCTACATTTATGTAATTGGTGTTTGCGAGATGATTTTAGCAACATTCCCAAGAAGAGCACCCTATTATTAACAATCACATGAACTAGTACCTTCACCAAATCAATAAACAAGTATGGAGAATGTTTATGTTATGTTTATTATGTTTTTCGTAGAAAATACAGTCAGATAATTATGCATACAGAAACTGATTTTCAACTTTCTTTAGTTGTCAGACTAAAAATAAGCCAAACCTATTTCACCATTTTAAAATATTAGTAGAAGAGGTTAAAATTAAAACGTGAAATAGATAAAGACAAAAAGTTCAACCTGGAGATTGGTATTTGATTAATTAATATAAATCATTATTAAAAGTGAAGAAGAAAATAAGTGATAGCAAAGATCTGAAATTTCACTCTATTGGTTGTCACTTAAGTCCTTTTAAATTTATTTTATTAATATCTGCTGATCTCTTATTTTATAGTTTCCCCCTGTTTTTCAAGGGTTTATTTAATATAAATGGCTAGATTATTTGTGTTACAAATTTTTACTAATTTCTGAACACAAAAAATGACTGAATATTACTGACAATAGACTCTCTCTTTCTGAATTATAATCCAAATATCTCATTGTATATACAATTAAAATTGATTTTATTGTATTCTTCACATATTAAGTTTCATTTTTTAAATGTCTAATTTTTTTTTTTTTTTTTTTAAATTTTCTTACGCCTTATAAGACTGATTTATTTCTAAACCCATTTTTTTTTAAACCAATTTATAATAAATTATCACTTTTTAAGATATTTTTAGAACCTTAAAATATGTTTTTGATTGTTAATTTAAATTTAAATTTGAAATTGGTTGCTTTGATTATTAATTATTGTTGTGATTGTTGATTAAATTAGTAATTTAATTACAGTTTACATTAAATTAAAATTTGCATTTCTATTTATATGTGTATAACATTATAAATACATGCATACACATATCTAAAAACCGAAACATAATTTGTACTATTTATTTATTTATTTTATATCTTATTCTTTTATGCTGTTATTTCTTTTTAATTAAAAAAAAATTTAATTTTAAAGGCTCATATATTGTTTAGAATATTGACCAAAAAGAAAATAGATTACAATAAAGAAGCTAAAGGTTTCACACGATCTATTTTATTTGTATCAGCATATGCCTTTCTCTTCACTGGAACAAATTGTATCTTAAGGTACGTTCTTTCTTATTGAATTCTAATATTATTTATTAATCTTAATTAACAGTCTGTCTTAAGTATCCGGAATCCAGAGAAACTGATTTTCAATTGCATGGTTTGAAATGGACCAAATCTTTTCTAAAAACTGAAAATCACTTCCATAGGTAATGCAAATCTGTCAGGGCTAAGTATCAGATTGCTAAAATAGCTCTAAAAAGTTAACTCTTGAGTTGGATTTCTAACACAATAATATCAGTGTAGTTCATGTTAATAAACTTAATTGTAGAATAGACTCAATAATTACAACCTTAGACATAGCTATTACTGATTTTAGGGCTGAACAAATTGAAAATCATTGCATATTTGGATGGGAAACCTACTTTTCAAGGAGTTTCCCTTTTTAATTGTCTCCCTTCCTTTTGTGGTGACCAAAAAGAATGACTCATTTTTATTAGAGCTTACCAAAGAAAAACTGTTTCAGTAGACTTTTCTGAAGAAAAAAAAGTTCTGTGTCTACAAAAATTCTTTGGGGTGGACCATTAAGTTGTTGAAACTGTATAATGTAGCTAGAAAAATTATTCATATGTAAGAACTTCAATTTGTCAGCCTTTATAGTTAATAAAAGACGCTAGTTAAAGTGACATTAGTATTACTCATGAAAATTGTTGTATTCTCTGTTATATTTAATAACAAAGAGCTAACAAATTAATTTATTATTAAGTTAAGTAATTTTTGACTAATTATGGAAATAGTTGCTAAATTTAAACCAACCCTGATGTAACAGAATATACTGAATTTTGTGAAGAAAGAAAAGAAAATATAAATCAACATTATTCAAAGAAAATGCCTTTGGCATCTTCTATTAGCCACACTAACAAAGTGTGCATTGTCACCAAAGAACAGTGGAAAGCTGCCCTACGCCACCCACAGTCATGCAGGGGGCATAGGACTTTCTGATTTGTCAATTTTTTTATTATGACCTTTCTCAAAAATTTAGCACAAATAATATGTCATCCTATTCTCTCCCCTTGCATGCCTGGCTCAACCCATTAGGAGCACTAAATAGTTAAATCTTTTACATAATTCAACATTTTAATGGTTGATTTAAAAAATGAAAATTGTTGATTAAGTACATATAATTATAAAAATTTGTTTCAAATTTTTCTTAAAGGGCAACTATTTGGCTTTTGGATATTAATGTGGGTCAATATGTGTCACCTTAACTCACATCTTTTTTAAGCTGGGCCACATTAATGAGCTACAGAGGGAGTGAAAACAAAGGTGTGATTTTTAACAAGTCACTGACATCATCGAGACTCAGGACTATCAACTTTACATTTTTTTTTAAAGAATGTTATGGCTAAGAGTTTATTCTCTCTTTGAAAAATCTTAGGGTCTACTACCAGTAACAAGCACAGATAGAATAAGTAATCATTTTAACCACTAAATATCAGAAGATCCTGAACCAAACTACTAAGACTGATTTTCTTCCAAGTATTAGTCTGCCAACAGTAGCTAACTGGTTATCTGCAGTATAATACACAGTACCATAGGGATCTTCATAGTCTAACTGTGATATACAGAGGTTTCTTGGTAAAATAAATAAAAATAATTAATTAATCACACACAATCTGCCAACCAAATTATACTTTATATTTATATTTTTCTTAAGAAAAATATAGCTAATTAGAAAGTTAAATATAATTTTATTTTTCCTTCTTAGGAAATTTTTAGGAAAATTTTACACTTGTACTACCTTTATGCTAGTCCCAATTCTTATTGGAGGAACTGTTTTTATTGAGTCTCAAGGAAGATTAAATTTGAATGTGACAACCTTCTTAACAGCCGTAAGTAAAAAAAAAAAAAAGTTTTATTTTAATTCTCTTCAGTATATATTATTCACTCGTTTCTTCTCAGCCCTCTATTCCTTCTACAAGTAAATTTTCATTTGAAGAATACAATTTGAGATTTAGTTTTTTTTAATAAGTAATGTATTCCTTATATTTATGTTTATATATACACAGAAAATGTAACCCTCATGGCTGTGATATGTATAATAAATAAGAACAGGAGGAAAAAAGAGTAGCGAAGACTTCTGTAATCCCAAAAACTGTTTACTCATAGTATTTTTTTTTTCTTTCTAGAAAAAAAATTACTATGAGTATACAGTTTTTGGGAGAGTTCTCGTCCTTTGTCAGAGAGAAGTGAAGAGAGACCCAGAGGAGCCCTTTCTGTAAGCTGATTTGTAGGAAAGTTGCTATAACTCATGAAAAACATTGTGATTTTCAAATTCAAGTGACTACCCAATTTCACTAACTTTTAAAATATAACCTTAACATATCATATTTTAGTTCTTAATTATTCATAATAAAACAATCTGATAAGAATAAATTAACACTATTAACACACTCCCCAGCAAATTTTTAAATTACTTTCACAAAGTATAAATTAAAGCCTATAAGTTTTTGGTGATTTTTAATTTAAGACTTAACAGACTATAGCTTCATAGAGACTTTAAGTTGAGGTTTCATTTACTTCAACAGATTACTTCTGTATTTGGTTAATGAAAAAAAAAATCTACTGAAATAAGAGACCTTTTTCTTTCTTTCAGGTTTTAGAAGGATTTTACAGAAGTTTACAGAACCATGGGACAATAAAATGTTCACGGTTACATGAAACACTGGTTTTTATGGTACTGAATGGAACTTTGATGTATACCCTAAGAGCTCAAAAAGAAAATGGTGAAAAAAGTGATAATCCCTGGTAATAATTCTTCAAATCCTATAAATCAAGAAAACACTTCCATTTTCACATGCTAAAAAGCATACAAGAAAACACTGACTATTTTCTGCATGTTTCATTCCTCTATCATATTATATATCATATATATGTGTGTGTGTCTGTGTGTGTGTATAAATTCATGAATAAAAATGTAGGCTCAGATGGGTGAAATTAATAGTTAAAGAACCTCATCTATCAGTAACTTTTATTAAAATCCTTTTAGAACACTTTCAAGATCACTGCCTCATCCTCCAAAAGATTTTTCAAAAAATGTACAGGCATTGGAAGTGCTTTACCTAGTTATTCCACCCATCTAATAATATAAACCTCAACCAACCAGCAAAAAAAAAAAAAAAAAAAAAAAAAGTTATTTCGAGTCTTAATAGTTTAATAAAAACAAAATGTACTAACTTAAAAATATAGCTTTCTACTTTCTAATTCTATTGAATGACCATTAGTTTAAATAAGACAAAATAATCAGCACAATCTACATATATGAAAATTATTTTAATAAAAACAGTCTAATATAAGTTAGTAACATAAGTTCTAATGCTTAAATGTTTATAGATGAATAATTGCATTAAATTTCTGGTGTCTCATTAGCAAAATACTTGAATCTGTACCAGCTAAAATTTATGATATGAATTTTTTGTATAATATTCACTAACTAATTCTTCATTTTGTTGTGATTTTCAAAATCTGACCCATTACATTTAATTACACTTAAGATTTTCTTAAACATTTTATCATCAAAACTTTCACAGTGTTCCTTTTCTTTATTCTGAGTGTGATTAGCATATTTTTGTAATGTGCTTCATGAGACGATGAACAAATCTTATAGTACTCCAATATTGCACTTTCATATGTTATATCCCTTTTGTTCACATGAAAAGCATTTTCTTGTGAGTTTATTAAACCACTTAAATTTTAAAGAAAAAATTATTGATGAGATTTCTTGCATTTAATAAATAACCTTTACAGTTCTAGTTATACTTGTATATCAAAGTCATTTTATTGCTTTTTATCAGTTCAAATCAGGCTTTGCCTTTTATAGACATGTTAAAAGGCTGATTTAATAAATTACTTATAGCTAGTTCAAATAGCTACTCCTTTCAATTGTTCAGAACTTTACCTCATTATAAGTATTTTTTTAACCAAAACAATTTAGACCTGCATCTTAAAATCTTTAAAAATATCCTCTTGTGAGTTTTTCTAGCGCTGCTTCAAAAAATAGTCTTAATTATTTTACAAACTTTTCCAATTTCTTTTTTTTTTTGTTACTTTCTCTCATATGACCACTCAGGGTCACAAAAAGGAATGCTATTTTCTGTTTGCATCTATTTTCTAGGCTCATGGGCCTGCCCATGGTGGGACTCAAACATGCAGGACCAGAGTTGAGAGTCCCGAACGAATCTCTTCAGCCAAGCTGGAGATCTGTGAGCATTAAACATTCTTATGATTAAAAGGAGTATAAAATGGGTTAGAGTTAATTTTATAATCCTAAAATATTTGTTTGCTCTCACATGAAGTATATTGAAAAATAAGCTTATAAAGCAACAAAAATAAGGGCAAAATGGCAGTGTAAAAGTTGTTAATGTTACTATAGATTAAGAATCAATACTCAATCAAGCCTAAGTAGATGTAATTGTTTAGACAAAAATAATGAAACTGTGTATCTTATGTAGAAAATTGTTTTGCATAAGTTATTTTGTCGGGACAGGTCGAGTATTTGGCTAAATAGATCACAAAAACTCTAATTTTTAACTAAAATATACTAGACTGCCTACAGGCATACAAGGTGCAGCTGAAGTAAATACATATTACATATTGAAGGAAGGATAATGTATGTTTATTTCTGATAGTAATTAATATACTCAGGTTTTGTGGATATTATTATTAATACTAAATCTTGTTTTGAAAAAAAAAAATGTAAATAAATCAAAGTGACATCAAAGGAGTTATCACAAAATGCCACATTAATAGACAGGTATATTCACTTCACCTATATTCACATCTTTTGTCAGACAAAATTGGAAAAGTGAAAATTGTGTCAACAAATATTTAGCTGTTATTCAATTTAAAAAAGATTATGTTCAAAGGCTCATAGTCAATTTTGTGAAAACTTTTTTTTACAATTGCCTTACTTTTGCAATTAAAAGTATTTAATTGAAGGTATTCTGAGAAAAATAAAATAAATAAAAATAAATTATTATAATTATTTATAAAAGTTCCACAATTAAGTTTAGTGATATTTAACTAAAATTAACTAAACTTAAATTACAAATGGACTGTGTACAATGATAATCTAAAAGTTATTATGGAAAATTAATTACATTGTTATTTCATAGGTTTTTTGTCCCCATGAAAATTAAGGACACCATTCATGAAGGAATACAGAAGGACTGTCCACATGAAGGCCTCTGTACAAGAAGTTTACAGATGGTAAAAGAAACAAAATTAGAAACTTTTCTTGTTTTAGATTAGAAATAATTTTTAATTAGAAATTATTTTTATTTTAAAAATTAAATTTTTATCATTGAAAGAATTGGAGATTCTTAAGATTTTTTAATTTACTGGAATAATTTAAAAGCATTTTATTTATTTCCAGGATTTAATGAAATTTGGTGGCATTGCTTTGCTGATATCAACCCTAAAGCATGTTGCACAGCATTTTAAAGACTCTTCGAGGTTAGTTAGTGGGTATTTCAAATGGAACAACTGGAAGATAGTGTCTTTTGTAACATTATATATAGGAATATTCAAGGTAATTTATTTTGAATAATTAATGCTTCTTTTACATGCAACTTTAATTTTACTTTAAATTTTTTTTTAATTTCCAATTTTTATAGATAGTGGGCTGTTACTTATGTAAGACAAGAGGAGACTCCTTGCAAAATACTTTCATTGCTGGATTGCTTGGAGGTCTTTCATATGCCGTTAGTCCTAATATCACTCTCCTCTGTTCAGTTTTTACTGCCCTCCTGAAGGTAATAATAATTTTTATGTAATTTTAAAGGTAGAGGTGTAAAAGAAAAAGGCAAGATTAAATATTCTATTTTTCTGGCAGCAGAACCTTTCTATTTAATTCATAAATATTGTAATTTTAAATATTAAAATAAATCATTGGGGCATCAGGTTAATTCATGGGATCTATTCAGGTCTCACAATCCTGGCACGGTGGGTTCAGAAAGAAATTGATAAAAAATGTGAAATGTGGATTCATGTTCCCTATATTTTAATTCAATGCTGCCCTTGAGTAGCTTGACTTCTATAGAAAAAAATCTGCTAAAAGCAGGAAAAGTTGCATTGACCTTACCTATTTCACCCACCTTTCATTGAGAACCTCCACTAGCCAGCTATTATATAGAATCCACATTAAGTATAATGAAGTTGTAGTGACTGAATACACCTCAGTTAGGAAGAACTGAGTTACATGAGCCACAAATTACTATGTTTTAAAATTAATAGTAGTGAAAGTGTGAATATTTTCTATTTCATTCATTTTTATAACATTTGAAAATGTATAATTTGAAGCCAGAAAAGAATTTTAGTATGTTTTAATTTTAAAACAATTTTACTTTTGTCTTTCTATGGCTCTTCAGGTGTCTTCCCACAAACAGATTTTTGTTGGTATTCTATTTATTAAATTATTTTCAGTACTCACTGCTCCACCTCAACATTCTTTATTCATCTTTTCCTTATCAAGGTTCTATTAATCTCTCTGCTACTCCATTCTGCTGGTGTTTCTCGTGTGAAAATAATAGTTTTCAGATGAATTATATCACATTTACTGAATAAACACACAAATAATGTACATTCTCCAATTCATTATTTACATGAACCTTACCATTATCCGTTCTGAGTATTTTAATTTTACTTTGTGCCTGGAGTTCTACAAGTCTTTTAAATTCTTTAAATGTTCTTGTAACATCATATTTATGTTTTTAATAATATACAAAACTTTTTATAGTAAAGCCATCCTCGAACTTTAATAAATTCTAGAACTACCTCAATTAGTTTCAGACATGGGTCCACTCAAGTCACTATATTAGGTATATACTTTATATCCATCCTTTATTAAAAATAACTGTGAGTCCTTTTTCAGTCATCTGGATTAGAGAAAAATTGTGAGAAAGATCAGGGACATATACATACATCAAAATTTTTAACATATTCAAAATGACCATGGTTATCACAAAGGATGTGGAATGTGGGTGTCGATCAAAGAAGTAAAAAACTAGACTAAAATGCCGACAGTTTCGGAATATTTTATTTAATTCCATCTTCATGGCCTTCATCACAACAGAAAATGACACTATTTAAAAGATCAGTCTTACAGTAACAATATAAATAATTATTCCAAAAATAACATACTTACAATTAGTCACATATTAAAACTACTATTATATAAATAGTGAGAGTTAGAAAATGTAATTTTAGCTAAGAAATTTTTAGCTTTTATAAATTTTTTTTTTTTTTTAATGGCATGCCGACCATTGGTCATGAACGCCAGGGAAATATTTTTAGAAACAGGAAGATATTTTCAAGAAGAAAAATTTCTTAGCAATAGGTCATGGTGAGGTATAATGAATTATTAATGCGAATAGTTATGTGGATGGACATAGTAATTTAATTGTGCTTGGAAACTATGAAATTTATAAGAAAGAAAAAATTGAGAGAGAATGGAAAATAAGCATAGGTACTGAAAATGCATCTAGATAAGATTTAATAGCCTGCCCTCTCTCAGAAAGTTCATTACAGAGTCGATGACTTTATCTTCATCCAATAGAATTTTGTCTAGAGTCCCATTTAAGTTATATTTTGTTCTTGTTTCTTTATAGCAAGCAACTCTATTGTTGCTATTTCAAAAACCTAGGCCACAATGTTTGCAGGTCCTAACTATCACATCTCGGCTGTCCTTATCTCCTACTCCCATTTTCCATCCCATTCTCTACATTTGCACTTCCTCGTTTCCCTTACCAAAATATAGTTGTACCATATTTCACCTATTAATTGAGTATCCTGTTTATAATTAAAAGAATTACTATCCTGGATAACATGTACTGCTTCATAAAACTTTCTATGTTTGTTGTCCATTTGGGAGATGGAAGGGATTCAATTAGCTTTATATTATCTACTTGGCGATCAGTTGTGTGTACATGCTCACTCGCCTGTTCAGATAAGGCAGTGTTATTACCCCCCTTCCTGATGTCGAGCAAATGTTGCCTTATTCTTTTACCCAAATTATTAACTCGTCTCACCATAATAGGCCCCCCATGCATTTTATCTTGTAAATAACTCCAATAGTCTGTTCTTCAGTTACGGATCTTTCACCTTGGAGTAAAGGTTTCTAAGTGAGCAAATATTCTTGTAGGCAACTATAGTCTCGAGATATTCTCTCAATAATTCTTTTTAATTCTTCAATAATAATTTTTAATTCTCTCGGATACCCCCTCCCCGTAAAATATATGGTAGACAGTAGAATTTCGTAGAGGGCCTTCTCTAATTGCGGGTATGGTTTTTTCTTTACTATAGGCTATTATTGTTTATCAGCCTAATAATAATTTTTTTAGAATAGCAATTTTAAAGTAAAGGTAAAGGCATAATGGATAACAACACATAGAACAAAGGAAAGAGAAAGGAGTAAGGAAAATCGATAGCGTCAGCATCCATACAAGGAGAGTTAACATTTTTATACAACACCATTACACATTTTCCAAAAAGCGAACAATACATAATACAGCCTACTGAATCACTCTCACTTCATTCGTTGTTAAAACACTACAAAAATAGTCTTATGATAATTTAAAGGAGAAAAAAAATTAAGTAATAGCGAGCACAAGGATTATTTGCTTGCTGAACTAACCTGTGAGAGAAAAAGTCAACAGATACTGAAGAAAATGGAAAAAGAAAAAGTGGATCCATTCACATGAAGAGGCTCAAAGTTAATATTAAATCCAGTTCATGTCATAAAGAGGGGGAAAGCTAGACCTAAGTCTACAAATCACTTGTTTGCCATTTTTAAATAGCATAATTACATATGTACAAATGTTAATGATTTTCTGATGATTTACAACACGCTAAAGTGTAGTGAAATAAAATTTAAATATAGGATCTAATACTTAATGCAGAACATATCTTAATCATTTATAATTATTTCAATTTCCCTCATCAGGATTATTAGTGTCATAAGAATAGAAACTAAAACAGAGAAAACTAATAAAACCTATTGAGATTTTTAAGTCCTTAGGGTGCAGTCATGAAGCAATTAGTATTTCTTCTATTTTACAAAATTATCAATTAATCAATCTATCTTAAGATAATTATTTTTATACTGGTTATTCAAAATAATATAATTTGTAAAAGGCACTTTGATAGCTTATTTTCATAAAACAATATTGTTACTTTCTTTCTAATATTGCATCTTTTGCTGGCATTTTGTGTATTTTCTTTACTCCACTAGTAATTTCCTCCCAGCATTTCTGCATCTAAAGAAACAAAACCAAGACATTCTGATTCAGGCAACTACCTTACATTTTGGCATGAGGTTGGAATATGTTATCTAATGACTGAATGCATAGATGCATGAGCCAAGGGAACAATTTTTTTTATTTTCCATGTAATCAACTAAAATAATATTTTGAATAAACCTTTTAATTAGTCAAAAGAGTATCATAGGTTGATACTTCTAATACAAATGTGGTTTAATATGATTTCCATTGTCCTTTAAGATTTTTTAAATTATTTGAATATAAAATTTCAGGTGAAAGGCAAACAAGCAAGAGAAAAATTTAACCTTCCAAAACTTCCTTACATGGAAATAACATTTATTTTTGCAAACTATTATACTCTTTATCTAAGAGCTTTTGATAAAAATAGTTGTCCAAGATATGTTAGCAACATGCTTGATGTGATTACGAGTTATAAGTAAGTATGCAAATTATTTAAAATTTCTAATTTTTAATGTAAAAATGAGTTAGCTGTTTAATGAGCTATAATTACAATTGACTTTATTTTTTATAAAAATTGAAGGTGGCTAGCATGCATGGGATAAGCGAGGTTTTCGGAATAGCATGTGGAGCACTGTAGATCAAACATTAATCCTGAAACTAATTGATATTTAATCAGGCTCCGTGTGTGTATGTATACATTTACATTTAATAAATGGATCACCGATGAACGTGGTCTCAGGAAAATCATGAATGAACTGATTTTATCTGGGAATGCTAAGAGTAATGCTGATGATTCTTACTTAAAGTATCATATCCTTAGTTTGTGAAATATGAGGATTCAATGATAAATTAGTACTTTGATAAGAAGACTAATCGCTTTATCATGTGATTAAACCTAGAAAGTAAGAAGAAAATGTCAAAAAGTTAATATAGTGCAGGGACTGAAGAATTCATTAATTTCCAGGATATTATATTGCAAAACTATTGAGTATAAGAAGACAAACATTACTTTGAGAGTTCCTTGACAACAGCACAAACTATCACCTTCAACGTTAAAACAAAGGTGATAAAATATATTAGGTGGGATTGATCGGGATTTGATCTGGGAAAAAATAAATAAAAAATAATAGGTTAACCAAAAAAGGTTTCAATAAAGCCAATATTTCAGCCTAAATTTCAGGCCATCTTATAACAGTAACAAAAGAAACATACAAACAAAACATAAAACCATTTCTATATGTTATGTTAAAAATAAATAATAAAAGTGGAGTAATCAATGATATAGAAATATTAGAAATGGAACCAGATAGGCAAAGATATGTTTGTAAGGGCCATTAATTTTTCTCTAGATAATGGTCATTGATCATGCCCACAGCAGTATACAACAGAAATACTTCAATTTCCTAGCTAATCAACAGATACGTTGGAGGGAGGGGGAAACACAATTTGAAAGCAAATACATTAGATAGACAAAATATGTGGAAAACAAAAGTATATCTAGAGGAAAGATATGTTTCTAGAGTGTAGAAACATGCATAAGTGCTGCAGTGACCAGATCAATGAAATAAAAAGTCAAGCTGTCTTCTTTGCCTTCAGTAAAGGATCCACAAGGATTTTCATGACTTAGCAAATCACTGGTTCATTGCAAGTGGGATATAAAGATGGTTTACTTGAAAACTCAAAAACAGGAGCAGTTAATTTTATTTTGGCTCTTTTACTATTTACATTTCATAGTCAAAATTCAGTATCCATAAATTTTGTCACTTTGATTATAATAACATACAAATCATTAAAAATTCACCAGGAATGGTAGTTATATGGGGTGAAGTTTTTTTTTTTTAACTATCACAAATTTAACATATTCTTAAAATTTAGAGCCGAATGGGTTAAGCTGTAATTATTCTCATCAACATACTTATGTGTATTAGAATATATTACTAATAGTAATTGGTAATAGTGTACATTAGAAGTGAAACTACTCCATGTTTTTATTACAGATTTTGTTTTGTTTTAGGTGTGAAGAAGTGTGTAAACAGATCAAAAAAGTATTAGATGGAAATAGCTTAAGAAGAATTGAAATGTTTTAGTAAATATTATAATTGTGGTACTCGTTATGAAATATAGTTTTCAACAGTATTAACTTTAATGAAGAGCTATAGCACAAATGAATTACTTCTTATTTATTAGTCCAAGAAATTTTATAATGATTTCAAATATATTCTTTAGAGTAAATTATTGAACCCAGATTTTATAAATGAAATTATATATTAATATTATATTATTATTTATAAAGGAGTAAAAATTATACCCTACATGACATTTTATCTATTCACTTGGTTTTAGTTGTCATTATATTCATATAGTCATCATTACATTAAGTCCATTCACTTTTTTTTACATTATATGATAAGTAGGAATTGGAAGAGTCACATGTAAATTTATAATAATTCTGAAATGTGTGGTTTTTTTTAATTTTTTCTTCCTATTAGAATGTTTTTCCTATGTTATCGATGTTTTGAGCATTTTTTCTTTTATCTGGCTTCAGGTTAAACTAAAATGTCAATATATTTTTAAATTAATAATAAATTTTCAACTATCATACATAATTAATTATGACTAAATAATTTCTTATTTCATTATTTACATCTATATCTATTAATATTTGTATTTTTATAACTCAAATAAGAAAGAACAATGGATCCAATTTAATTTTAACATTTTAACATTCAATTTGCTATCCTAATTAATTACAAATTATCATGTGCTTTTTCCTAAGCACTTGTCTAAATTTATAAACTTATTTTAGGGGTTATCTTCTTCTTTATTTTACTTTTATTTTTTTATTTGTATTTACCAAACATTTTATATTTGTACTTAAACAATACAAGAAAAAAATATATTTTACTTATCACACATGAAAGATAGGCAAACCACAAATTAAATAGAAAAATCCATATTAAACCAAACAAAATAAGACTACCATGGCTAATAAACTTAACATAGCGAGCATTAGTTCAATAGACTCAATCAACATAATTAAGCCCTCATCGACTTATAATTTTAGGTAAACTTCAAGATGAGTCAGATAAAAGAAAAAAATTCAAAAGTCAGAATTATTGTAAACATGTTTTTTTATTGCCAGATTGAAGGTTTTAGTCATTGTACTTACAGCTACATGGATAGGATAGGAACAGATTTAATGGGAATTAACATGCTTGGTTAATATGCCTGCATCACCATATTTAGATAAAATTAGTATCTATTCTCTTCTTCATAGCAAGAACAAAACAAAATGTTAGTGTGGAGGATTAACAGATATAGAACATGCAACCTTTATTTACCTTCTTTTTTTTTTCTATGTATATATATCTTCTTTTTTCAAAATAGTTTTTCTTTTCTTTTTTTTTTTTTACTTTGTTAATTTTTTCCTATTTTGTTCTTGGGAATTCTTTATAAAAACTGGAATGTTTATTTTGTTCTTTAGTGATAATTATTGAAAGTTTATTATTTACACACTTTATGGTAATTTTTTCAAAAGAAATCCTACAGTTTTGGACAAAAATATTTAGGTAAAAAATATTTAGGAGTTTTAAATAATAATATTAGTTGTGGTATGTAATCCCACTTTAAATGTTATACAAGAAATGCAAATGGAATCAGAATGAAAAAAATCTTATTACCTCAGCCGGGACTCGAACCCGGGTATCCTGCTACCCGGGAAAGCAGGGGACCCGGGTTCGTGTTCTGGCTGAGGGGGTTAGATATTTTTTCTGTCTCCCTTTGCATTTCTTGTATATAATATATAGGAGTTTATTTTTGACTCAGGTTTTTTCATTACTTAAAGTTTTTGTAAGTCTTTTTTGTTTGAATATAAATGATTAAGAATATTTATGAAAAAAAAAGACAATAAAATGCATAGTTTACTTTTTTAAGAAAAAAAAGAAAAAGAAATCTAAAGTAGTTTTAGAAAAGAAAATAACTAATTAATTATGATCAGAGATTCTCAGGTTCAAAGCTAAACCTTTCCTAGAAACAAGAGCTTAAGAAAAATGTCAAGGGACAACTTACTAGCTAGCAAGGAGGGACACGTTCCACACACACACAAAAAAAAGATGAAAAAATGAATAAATAAAAAAGAAAACCAAGTTTTACTACTGTAACACTATGATTTTGTGAACATATGTAATAACAAATTTGATTTAATTACTAATGTATTTTATACATTTTTAATGAAAGAATGCACATACTAAATAATTTTAAAGCAGAATGAATTAACAGTTAATATATTACATTACAATATGAGCAAAGTAATAAGCTCACATGATCTTTCAAATATGAGATTTAGATGTAGCAACTTCCTGAAAGACCATTCCTGTAAATTTCAATCTAAGTTCACATAATATATCATGGTTTGAAATTCGTCTAAGATAAAAATATAAATTTGGTTTAATGCAACAGGGAATAAAAACTTATACTTTTTCCACCAAGTTGTAACTCTATTAAATATTTTCTCCTATGAAAGATTGAGAATTCAATGTATTGGTTGATTCTAATTTTTTTTTTTTTTTTCTATTTAGGAAAAATTATTGTGATCTAAAAAGCATACTATTGAGGGACAATTTAATAAGTTCCAGAAAAATTTACTTTCAAGATAAAGGAGTTCCAACATACTTGTTCTTTTTGTTAGAGTTTAGCAGGTTTTTAATTAATGAAACATTACAAATGCTATAATAATATTATAATTATATTATGCTTAACATTGATAACTGCTGATATACATTAGTATGTACTCTGTTTGTATTGGAGCATATGCAACTGATAATGTTTTGATAATTGAGTAGAGTAAGTAGTAATGTAAATAAATTGTATTAAAACTACTAATGCAATAAAATATTAAAAACAAACTCTTCAGTTACCAATTAAAGTTTAAAAAAGAAATATAATCATGTGGATCCACCATTTTTACACTAAAATACTTTGTATCTGAAAGTTAATTACTGAACTTATTTATTTTTTTCTACTCTATATCACATATACAAATTATGTAAATATATCAAGTTTTTTATTTATTAAATATTGTTAGACATTAAGGCAAAATCGGCAAAGAAAATGTGAAATGATATTTGTATCACCTTATTTTGTGGTACTGTAATAAATAACATAATTTCATCCATATTTTTATTAAGAGTAGTTTTAGAAATTGTTTTATTTAGAACTAATATTAAAGTATTTGTGAAGGTGTTTCATAAATAATATATCTATAATAAATAACTACACATTGTAGCATTTAATAATAAAATTTAATCCATTTTTTTTTTTATGTGACTAATAAGTTACTACTTAGAGTTAAGTCTTGCACAACTGCACATCAAAATGTAACCTAAGTACTAACTTATTAGTCACTTTAAGTTAACTGACATTTCAAAATTATAATTAAAAAATATGTAATTACTTATGTATGACAAATAGTTAATGTTAGATAATAGTTTTATGGATTTTATAAAGAGTAATCTTTAAAAATTGTTAGTGTGTATTTTAGCCCTTATGAAGAGAAAATATATTCTCGATGTATGGG
>KZ808865.1:40245-61598 GCA_000696205.2 Oncopeltus fasciatus
TATTTATTAGTGAATTTTCACATAACAAAGTATGAATCCTTTCAAAAGAAATTTTATATAAAAGTGGTAATAGAATAAAGTTCACAGTTAATTTTGATAATTAATTTTACAAAGAAGATACATTCTACAATTTGGTGAGAACTTTCTGAATACTTTTCAAGTGACAGAGAATGGGAGTAATTCATTCATTTATATTTATTAAGATTCATTTATTAATAGCTATTATTCAAATAATTTTTCCCGATTTACTTAAATATTTATGAAATTTAAAAATTCTGTATGTCTCTTCTATATATAACTTCCACAGCCAGATGTCGACGAACACTCTTTAATATTTGAATAACTCTTTTGTAATCAAATAATAAAATTTTTGAGTTTATTTATATTATTTAATTTCAATTAAATTCAAAAAATTAATACAAAATATAATATGACTGTGCATGTGTGTGAATGGTGGGAGATCATTAATTAACAAAAGCAACACTATAGAATAAGATGTCAAGGAGTCTAAAAAATTTTGAAGATCATCTATTCCTTGCTTAACAAATCATGACCAATCAAGAATGTATATCAATAATAGAGGTTTAATCAGAAGGGAGTTAAGAAAGAAGACTTGTATGAAATACTTCAAATGAATTTGTAATTTAATACCAATATTTTGGCTTGCAATGCAAGCCATCTTAAGGGCTGAAAATCAAATTCTGTAGTCAAAGTTTTATTGCACCAAAATTCTAATAATTGAATAACTGATAATTGAATGAAACAAAAAAATAATATATAGAAGTAACTTACGTTATACTATACATTACATTCTATGTGAAAATAATACACTAAAAACAAAGAAATAAAGAAAAAATATTATTTATAAGTATACATAAATACCTGATGATTGTCAATGTTGGATAATGTTGTATAAATTTAAATTAAAAGAAATAATATACTTATAAATAGAAACCTGGAATGAACAGACTTCAGTATTTGATGTATTAATAGTTAGTCTTAAAAGATTACTACAGGAAAAATTATTGGCAAAGGAAAGGAAATTAATATGCAATGGTCTTTTTTTTTCATCTAATAATCAATACAACTATTTAAAATATATACCATTAATTTTCATAAATTTCACCTTCTAACCACAACGTCTTCTTATGAGTGCAGGTGTAAAATCAATAATTACCTCCTTGAAGGTATGCATGAGGTAGACCTGCAGGAATATATAAAGATTCGCCAGGCAATAGATGAACATCATTTAAAAATAATGCCATAAATATCCCTGAGTCACCAGGAAATTCTTCATTCAGTTTTGTAATTAAATCATAACGATACTTAATTTTCACTTCTTCCTCTGAAACATAAAAAAATATATATATCTTTGTGCAGGGAGAAATGGTGGTTAAGGTATTTGACTCCAACCACGCCAAAGGTCCAAGGTTATTTACAATCACTCAGAGGATTCCTGGAGTACTTCTAGAGAACAATCAGCCCTAATTGGAACCATCAGGAGGTGTGCTGGCTTTTCTCATTCAGTGAAGAATAGAGTGCTGACGACATGTCTTCTCTAGTGTACTATGGGTCGAGAATAAATATATCCTCAACATGAATTTCTCCTCTGGGCCTGTATAGACTGTGGCAGAACTGTTTTTTTTTTTTTTTTTAATATGTCTTTGCATGCATTTATTTTTAAATAAACCACAATTAAGCCTGATTAATCTTACATAATGCACAAATTTATATATTTTTGAGGTAATGATAATAACTCCATTATCTACACTTTATAGATAATGTAATAAGAATTATTCACTAGTTATTTTAATCTAAGATAAAATAATGTAACTAACTTTTATTTGACATACCAACTGTTTTTCAACAAACGATCCAATATACAACAAATAGCCTGCTATTTCACAAATAAATGACCATTACAGAATGAATTATCCTCTATTTGAAAATCAGAAGAGATCAACTGGCCCTTAAAATAGCCTCTCAATTATTTCCTAGTTAACTTAACCTGTAAACACTATATTTAAAATACGAGTATGACACATTTTTTCAAAGAAAATAAACCTCTCAAAGCATTGGTCTCCTCTCAGAGTATCTACAAGCAACTCAAGACATCCCCAGTAACAAAGAATATATCATATATAAACTGATAGGATTACAACCAAAGATAGCAGTGAAGCAGTTTTAGAATTCAGAAATTCTGAACACAAACTTTCTTTTCCTTAAATCTTTATAAGAATATATCTCAGCCATACAGATTTGTTCCAGTTGACAATATGTCCCCTCTCACCTTCATGATTACCTAGAAGAAGGCTTACAATGTAAGCCGAAATGTGGGCAGATAATAAACAATACATTACCAAATTGTATTTTTTTTAAATCAATCTTGACCGAAGACCAACAAATTCTCTACTAATTAAATCTTATTTTATTTATAGGCTCCAGCCACTTAGCCGGACATTCAATCAAGTGCTCTTTGAAAAAAGTCATGCTCACTGATTTTAAGATATCCATTTACAAAACAACCCATAATTGGAAGAATAATTTAAGTCATAAATGATCTGAGGAAATTCATATTTGGTCTGAAGAATTAAAACTGATTTGTAAACAAAAAAGTTTTTTATCCAATTCTTAGATGATTTTAATTGGGGTTCGGTCAAGGTAGATCCAAAAAACACAAATTTAAAAAATGTATTTTTTAATAAAGGATTATCTGCCGACGTTTTGGCTTACATTGTAAGCCACCTTCAGGACTGTAGAAATACAATGTCATGAGAATACAATAATAATTGACAATAATATAATGTGATATCAAGATCATGTATGTAGAAAGCTTTGTAAGAGAATTTAAAAAGATTTTGAAAAACAATTTGAAAAAAAAAAACAGTTTGAAAAACATGCAAACAACAACTTATTGAAAAATAATTGAATTATTTTCTCTAAAACTCTAAATTATTTTTCAATAAGTTGTTTGCATGTTTTTTCAAATTGCTTTTTTTTTTCAAATTGTTTTTCATAATCTTTTTAAATTCTCTTACATAGCTTTCTACATTCATACTCTTGATATCACATTATATTATTGTCAATTATTATTGTATTCTCATGACATTGTATTTCTACAGCCCTGAAGACGGCTTACAATGTAAGCCGAAAAGTCGGCAGATAATCCTTTATTAAAAAATACATTTTTTAAATTTGTGTTTTTTGGATCTACCTTGACCGAACCCCAACTAAAATCATCTAAGAATAATATCTACGGTCAAAAAAACTCTCCTTTTTTATCCAATGTTTCGGCCTAAATTTCAGGCCTTCAGAGGTGATGGGGGAAGAGAAAGATTAAATTCTGTTAATTACATAACAATATTAAATTTGTATTTCATTACTGAAAACACTATTATCTTCAATTTGGAGTGAAGTGGACGTTTCTCTGCAACAATGTGTTTGTATATACCATAACATATGACAGCCTAAGAAGGTAACACGCAGATAGGTCCAGAACATCAGAAGATAATAAGAAGATATATTTCATTTGATTTTACTGTTTTAAAGTACAAATTTTTCAAAAAATTTTAAATTTTAAATAATTTGCCAGAAATTTCATTTTAAAGAGAAAGATACCATCAAGCAGCAAGGGAAATTATATACTAAGTAAAGGATAGAGCTCCTTAATTAAAAAATAAATAAGGAAATTGATTTAGGTACCAGCATTTACTAATCTCTTCAAAAATCCTTGGACTGCCTCGTTAACAATTTCTTCATTTCTTGACAACATATTAAAAATAATTTTCCGTAATGCTTCTGCATCCATTGTTTTCTTGTAGCTGGACAATAATTGTGGAGTAATTAGCAACTGCAATTCAGGTACATCTGTACAAAAATAATTCTAATTATAATAAACTAGGAAAGCTTTATTTTTTAATAATAGTTTGCCAAGTTTAACTCTGTAAATATGTCTACAAAACATTTTTTATTTGTTTTTCCGAAATAAAAAAATATCTAAAATTAATATTTCTATTTGAGTGAAGTGGATATGTTATTTATTATAAAATTTATGATTTGTTATCATTATAAGGAGAGAATTTCCTTTCAAAATTATATCCGACTCCCTTAACTTGGAAATTATGGATAAGAAGAAAAAAAAGATAGGGTATAGTTTAAAGATGTATGTATGTATGTTGTAAGGGAAAATACTAATACTGACCATAGAACCATGTCATATTTATGATGGCAACATAAAATGCTCAAGGATGCAAAATGAGCTTAAAAGTTATGGAGCAAACAGTGAAGAATAGGTTGAATGGTTTCAACAGGTTATCCATGATATCAAGGGATGGTGCCAAAAAAAAGGTCAATTAATGCTTGGGCCCTACTGTTAGATGGTTAAGCAGGAAAGCAAAGATTATAATCAAAAATGAGCCTAGTAAAAGATCAAAGAGAAAAAATATTTCAAAATATATAAACAAACAAAATTGTGAGAAAATATCGCAAATAATGTTTCATTTGTTGTTGAAATTCCATAGTTTAATTAATTTAAATAAATGAGTGCTTATAACAATACTGTGCAAATTTTAATTTTGAAAGAAAAATTTCATGTGATAGGGTAATACAATTGTGCTAATCAGTGCAGTTTAAAACATGTATATTAGTAAATATTTCTTATGAACAAAAAAAAAAAAAAGAAGGTTTCCTCTGCGTTTAATGTTCACCATGTAGGGCAATGAAATATTGTAACACTTTTACAAAAGATCGGATTGAGGTTTCCTTAGGGCTATAACTTAGTTCAGGATATGACTAGTTTACTCAACTTCAACTGTGGGTATTGCTATACAAAATTAACATCATTGTCTAATAAAGATACAACATGGCCTTAAGGCTGCCTTAGGGATCCAGATAAAAGTATAGTCTTCCAGTCTTTTTGATTTATTATTTAATTTAATGCACTAGCATCATTCTTTGATTATAACTATTCAGGAATTAATCAAATAACTATAATATTGTTAATTTAAATAAAAATAAATAGGTATTAAAGAAATATAAAATTACAATTAATTGAAAAAAAAAGAAAAAAGATTTATGAACACTTGAAAGATATAAAATAAAAATTTCATAAAAAGTTACGAAAATTGTTAAATATCATGCCTCATACACTGGCAACCTAGTCTAGGTTTGCACTTATGGCAGAGCACATTTATGTTCCACACAGAACAGCTTTTGACCATTCGCTTATGAGAATCCCCCTCTCCACTCCTTTCCTCTTCATCCACTTATGTTCTGACCAAAAAAGTTTAAAACTTCCTAATTTATTTTCAACTGTCATAACAAGGAGTAAAAACAGCTCTTTTTATATTTTTCCTAAAAGATTTGTCTTCTTTTTTTTTTTCTTTTTTTTTTTTTTAATGTCATCTGGGACATACTTAAACTAATTTACAATTTCAACTTAGCAGCTGTAAAAGAAAAGTGAATTGTAAATAGTAAATGGTCATTGAAGATGAGTATTTTCTCTTAGGATTATACTTTTTTAGTCCTCGTTTTTAGCTTCTAACCCATATATTCCATATTGTGAACTTTGATATTCCAATAAATATACTCTATTACTTTTTAATTTTTATTTTTATTGGATCATTAGATTCTAATCATATCTTTCTCTCCCCAATGCAGAGATTTCTGTAAGATATGTAGTCTACTTTCAGCCTTTTTTTATATCAAAATCTCACCAATTTATCTTATATAAATTTAAGAATTTACAAAACAAAGCCCCAATGAATACCTTGACCTAATAAAAATCTTTATGTACTTATAGACCATAGAACTTATTCTGAAAGAAACTTCTAAATCAAATATAAGCCAAATACTCCACAAACAATAATTGACCACCTAATATTTTGTCAAGGGAATTTTTTTTTTTTTTATAAAGATGATATACCAGTTGATGGTATTTGATAAATTTTTAGGCTAATTTTTCTCTACAGCTTATGAATTAAATTTCCTCGCACTCTTAATTATATCAAACTTCAATAAAACATTGAAAATCTGATTAGATTACAGAGCTCATGGATAATGGATTTTTAAATCAATAGAACTAAATAATCTAAAGAGAATTCAATTTTTCTATGGTCATTTAAAACAGTTTTTCAAAGAAATAATTAGTCAAATAATTCTAAATTAGTTCATGTAATATTTCAGTGAATCCCAAGATAGTGTAGTAATTATGAGAATGAGGCAGTGGAAACCAGGAAATTTATGAACTAAGAAAATTCCTAAGAGTCATTGTATTGGAAATTTCCCTATTACGTATCCATAAAACAATCTGTGTTCAGTTTAATTGTGTTAAACTAAATAGTACACCCACTACATAAAAAATAATTTTTTACTTGCATTTGTCATTTTAGGTAACCACTACCTACCGTACATTTAAAAACAATATGCTAAATTTCATTAATAAAAACAACTAATTGCAGGTTCTAGAATATATAATTAAAATTTATGCTTCAGGTAAACCCCCACTCCTTAAGTTAAGTTAGCTAAAAACTCCTAAAAGATTTTTTTTTTTTTTTCAATAAACAAATCTTTGCTGAATTTCATTAACAAACACTTAAAAATGTGACTTGTAAAGCATATAAAGTATATATTTTAGCAATTTTCATTTTTCAAGTCTGATTTTAACAAACCCTAAATATTCAAAAAATCTTAAACTCCAGAAGTAAAACAAAAAATTTATGGCTGGAAGATAGTACTTACTTGAACAAATATCTTTAAGATNAAAGGAGAGAGAACAGAATAACCTCAATAGCTACATTATTTTGGAACTCATTAAAAGCCAATCATGTTAAGCAAATAATGAATCATGCAGTCATACTGATGAAAGTGGTAAGAAGTTGAAGAATAACCTTAATACAAAATCTACAGAAAAGGCTCTTAATAACTCCAGATAAATCAGTGGTCATAATTAAATTGCAGAGGCACATATAAAAACTTTGAAGAAAAGTTTCTTCACCAGATGTTTTACATGACATGATTTAAAATATATGCACATGAAATTATCTTTAGATATGGCTAATTTTTAAAGAAAAATATAGAGGTATTAGAACTGAAAAGGATAAGACTATATTACACACTAATCAGCAAAGAAGAAAATGTAGCAAATAATTCCTCCCAAAAACCATTGCTGAATATAAAAAAAATTTTTTAGGTAATGGAGTATAAACTTTCAGTGTTAGAATTCATGTGTAAATATGTATTATATTCACTACTACTCATAATCTTCATAAGAAGGATGGTCCTCAGAATATTTTAAATTTCTATAAAACGAGTGCTCAGAAATTTTTTATACTATCCCTTAATTAGTTTGAATTATTCAATAGTCATCTCCAATATACATATAGAGACATAAATATATAATTACACAAATATATTTTTTAGTAAACATTAGTTAATTATTTTTTCTTCGTTCTCAAATAAAATTCATAAGCAAGTCTGATTTTAACAAACCCTAAATATTCAAAAAATCTTAAACTCCAGAAGTAAAACAAAAAATTTATGGCTGGAAGATAGTACTTACTTGAACAAATATCTTTAAGATCTGAGGCTGGACGAAAACCACAAAGTGCTCGAAAATCAGTAAGTGCAATGGCCATTTCAGGTTTATAATTTGGATCACGATAAATTGTTGGGAAATTGTGATGTAACATTTCTGCGGTATCCTGAATTAAAAGAAAATAGTAGTAGTAGTAGTAGATCATTGAAGGGCAATCAACTTCTAGGTTATTACGCCCTATAAATACCCTTTAATATGTTTACTATAAATTAGTTAATAAATTATAGAAAATATTATACAAATGTAGAAAAATAATAATGCATTTTTCAAAATAAGTTTGTGGATTGATATATTTATTTTTCTCCAAAGTGAATTCTATTACAATTTAATAAATAATTAATTTATTTATAATGAATATAGCAGAAAACCCTAGTGAATTCAGAATCTACAATCTGCCCTTAATTGAATATGTCACAATATCGTACTTAAAAATCCCGCATTATTTACCTTTAAAAGAAACAGATTTTTGCTCGAGACCCCAAGGCCACCCTCTAAAACTTTTTTTCTTAAATTGCTGGACTGCATATTGTGACAAAGTGGGGAACGGTTGCAATGGCAGAGAGATTAAGGTTTATCAAAAAATAAGGAAAAATTAAATTTAATAGTATTCAGATCCCTAGATGGATGAAAATTATTCTATTTAAATTAAGCAAATGCTTGGACCTGGACAACTAAAATTTTCAACCATTACAATATTTTATTAACACTTTATAAAAATAGTAGAAACCTATTATACTGGATATTTAATATAACTGTTATATTATAAGTTAAAAAAAGAAATAATCAGTGAAAAAGAAAAGCATTTTTCCCCAACATGGGCCAAGATGAGGCCAGCGATATAAAATAAGATGCTAGGATTGATCTTAATAAAATTATATATAAACACATATTGCATATTAAAAATTAATTTCAAATCTTAATAAAAGGGCTTTGGATTAATTGAGTATTCAAAAAATTTAAAAAAATATTTAATAGGGACTTAATCCCTGACTACTAACATTCATTATCCTTTTTGGAAAAGATTAGAAAAATGATAATCAAAATTTAACAGTTGAGAATTCAGATGATACAATTTCAGAGTATTTTTTTTTTTTTTTAAGGGTTTTCACCATAATCATTTCCCATTCAAACAATTTATATGCTGCTAATGGATTTGCTATATCATGGAGAAGAATAGAGTGATTACTGAGAATAGCTACATTTGATGATAAGTAACAACTTGTAGGGACAGAGAAGATTTTATGGTTGAAATATATAATAAAACCAGGGGCTTTATCCACATTTTATCACACTGATCTTTTGTTGAAGTACAAAGTTTTTCAAGTAAACAGCTTTTCTGTTCACGAAAATTCCAAGAAAAAGATTATCTGAAAAAATATTTTGCGCTTGGAAAGTAGAACATGAGATAAGAATAAAAGCTATTTGATAGAAGGGTGTTCATCTTGTTCGCCTCCTTATCTACAATCAAACAAATTTATACATGCAAACCTAGACTACAGTTAGAAAAATACCTGTAAACACTTTTAGGCAGGGTAGTGAAACAACAACAAAGTAGGAACAATAACTTCAGCACAGTTCATTTTCTAATGACTAACTAAAAGTAGATGTTAGGTTTATTACTGGATTTCTGGTACTTACTTTGTCAGGATGTACTTGAATAGATAATGCTTTATTAACTGATAAAACTTTAAAAAGAAAGGGCAAATTTTCATTGTTTTCCCAATAATCAGCAAGTCTTCCAAGAAGTTGTGGATTTCCTTCTATATAATTCTTTAAGGTAATATTATTATCCCTCACTTGTGACATGCCACTGGGATGAGTACCCATCCATAATTCTGCATAAGGAGTGTTGGGATCAATTGGCTCACCACTTAATCTAGCTACTAGGCTGGAAGACCCTAATTTTCCCCATGCATATGTATGAAGAAATCCTTTAATCTCCATAGTTAAAAAAATATAAAGTCCAATATCAAAATATAACCAAAATTTTATACACAAAAAGTCAGCTACAAAAAGATGAGCTGGCCTTAACACTCATAATCGACATAGAAGACCCAATTTCCACATGACATTGATAATAGCAGATAAGGCGTTATCATGAAAGATAACCATCAACAAAACCTATTCTTACAAGAGGTATATTATATTTTCTAGATAAGGACAGAGAGTTAATAGAAGGCTGGGAATTAGTGTTTCATAATTCTGATAATGTTCTTGATGGAGAGTAATTCCAAAAATGTATAATAGTGATATATTTTTGTTTATGTAATGAGAAAATCTTGAGAAAAGTCTAGGAGCAAAGTATAATTCTAAAGTTTAAGATATAATAACATTTATAAAAAATAAAACGCTTATTATGAGTGATATTTATGAATGTAGTTACGTTGTTTGAGAACCCCTCCCCAGCCAATGTAGAGTTAGATTTGCTGGTCTTTTCCTTTTATTAGAAAAGTGTAGTTAGATTAATGATGTTTCAATTTTGTCATAAATATTAGGTATTTTCAAGAAATTGAATAATTTTGTCATTGCAGTTTCGCTATTTCCTAGAATGTTAGCGAGATCTCCTTTAATATTACATTGCCACATGTAGGTCTGAAAGTGAAGGCATTCAATTGTTCTCTTTTATATTTATTCCCAACCTTTGATCAGAATGCTTCAGCAGATTGGACTGTACGATGCTTCTGAAGGCTCCAATTAAAATTCTTAGACCTAAATTTTGAACACTGTCTAGCATTTTTAAAAAGCTTTCATAGGCTAATCCATAAGCTATACAACCATAATCTATTTTAGACCTTATGAGGAATCAATAAAGCTTAAGCATACTGGATCTTTCGGATTTCCACACTCGATTGCTGAGCCTTTTTACATACTAAGAGATACTAGGCATTTCTTTTTATTTGTGTGTTCAAGTTCTGATTTTGTCAAATATAAATTCACATTAACACCAATAATAGTAAATTTGTGGGGGGTTTAATTTTTTTCTGAGTAAATAAATAAGAAATTTACTAATTTAATAAGTAAATGAAATTATTAAGACATTTAAAAAAATATTCTTCAATTTCCATTTTTTTTAAAATTGTATATCTTTGCCAGGAGGAATCGAAAACACACTAAAAATACTAATAAAACAGCAAATACTTCATGTTTAGCTTTAAAGCTTTGCAATTTCAGTTCCTAAGCAATTTTGACTAAATTTTTTTTCGAACCCGACCCCTCCTAAGTCAATGTCTGCCCTTTCGAGAGTAAACCCTTACTATCAATAAGCCAGTCGATTTTCAGAGTACAAATAACTTACACTAACAAACTTTCAGTGATATTATACGGTAGCTTTGTACTTTTTCTTTTGGTTTGTCCTTTTTTATATTGAAATTTAAATTAATTTATTTCAGATATCGGGCATTAAACTATAAATGAATATCTTGCTTAGATATTGAAGAATTTTCTTTTTAATTTCCAGGAGACTAGTTTTTAATAAAACTTATGCAAATGTTGTGAGAACCAGGATAAGTAGCTTTCTTCTATTGTAAGTGGTCTACGTATATTCAATGTATATGATATAGGGGGGTTAAGTCAAACATGGGGAGTCTGTGGTGAATTCATTGGGATTCTTCTCTGTTTTTGCTCATTAATTACAAGGGATTCATAAGTTCGAGGTTCCAGAAGGTTATTGAGAGTATTAATATAATTCTGTGTCGGCTTTTTAATTTTTTTTTTTCTTTTTTTTTTTTAACCAATTACAAGGGATTCATAAGTTCGAGGTTCCAGAAGGTTATTGAGAGTATTAATATAATTCTGTGTCGGCTTTTTAATTTTTTTTTTCTTTTTTTTTTTTTAACCCATAACTTTCTTGATTGCAGTCAATATTTCAGATTGAAGAGTTTGTCGATTTATTATTATCAGAAAGTCTTTCCAAGGTTCTTTCTTAGATATTTTACTTTAGCTTTAAGTTCAATGTATTGTTTGATTTGGCCAGAAAAAGGGTGGGGATTATATTTTCGAAAGGCTTATGTCCGCAATATATTTTTTTAGGAATCAATAAAGTTTAGAGGAATCAATGAAGGATTCAGCAACCTCTGTGGCCTGTCTGTTAGGTAACAGGTGGTATTGTGACTATTAAAGTTACCAGAAGAGAGTTGTGCATGTCAGTCAGTCAGTTGTTTTTCTGTGATAGATAGAGCAAACTGTAAATCGAGAATATGAGGACTTGCAGGACTGCTGCTTTTGTTGAAGGGGATATCGGCAAATGGGATGTGAATAAGACCTTTCTCTTGATATCTTCTGTATATGTCAAACCTATTTATTGTAAGATTGTTCCTAAATTCTAGGGTTGTTCTTTGAATACAGGCAAACTGAATTTCGTCTTCAAGGCCAGTAATGAAGCCTTGCTTTAACATAAATAAACATAAATAGCATTTTGAGATATGCTATTTATGTTTCATTGCAAGATCATATCAAGATATAATTATTAATAATCATAACTCAAGTGTAAGATGATAATTTAAAAATAATATGCGGCGGGAGAGTAGCTCATGACATCCGTTCGGGTCCCTCAATCCAGGCGATTGAGTTCAAATCCCGCCCAGGGAAAGCCATGGATGTTTAGAATGGGATAGGAACCTTTAGGTAGCTATCCCATTCTATGACCCTAAGTGGTTGAAAGGAGGCTATCACTAAAAAAATAGCATATAAGTGAATGAGCCTTTACCCTCCATCACGACTTTAATATTCCTTTCGTTTAGGATCTCATCTCCATCCACTGCAAGCTCCATAGTGGGTTAGTGATTAAATAGTAAACTCCAATTTAATCCTAATCCACATGCCTAATCCCTATCGTCGGGGTTCAATCCTTACAATCCTCCCCGGCGACCTCCTGGGTCTTAATGACTTAACTTATTAGGGATGGGAACGATGGGCCCCTCCTCCCTGCACAATGATATTTACTTATTTAATTAATTTGTATTTAAAATTTTTTTCTACTCAATAATTCTCCATGTCATAAAATTAAAATATATCAATAACAGAATATAATAAAGATTTCTTAATTTGAAAAAAAAAATAAATAAATAAATAAGGGGGAAAGAATGTTGAGTGAAAAAACTTTTTTTGCAGTCCAAATTTATTCATTTTTTTTTGTCTTCTTTTCAAAAATAGGACACGTAGTACTCTAAAGAAGGTGAGGGATTTTTTTCAGTTAACTCATTCAAATACCATCGTATTGTCGTAGGGAGATAATTCTGTGATCCAACGGAGAAAAGTGCACGTCTGGCTTCTTTTTTGAAGATTGAGTTAATGCTGCCAGCTATTTTTTACTGCTATAAAGCAGTTTATGTTTTGCACAATTATAACTGCAATCACCTATACTATCTGTACCACAAAATATCTCTGAGCTGCATCGATCGATATCGGGACATAATATTAGAGGCGATTTTTCCTAAAATGTGAAAATAAATACCATAAAATGCCTAAAGTTGTTATTATAACGGGAAATTTGCATCTCATCCGCTTTTTCTTATTCATATTATACCCAGTTTGCGAATAGAAGAGGCTTTTCGCCTGACTGTTACTCGATGTGTAGAGTTTAATACTACAATAGTACATTATTGAACTATTAGCAATAAAAGAACTATGTAAAGAACATGGTTCAGAAACCATTGGGTACTTAAAAACTACCCTAAGACTAGCTGGAAACAAGAACATGATCTGGACTAACGTGGCTAAATCACCAATCAATGAACACTTCTAGTAACAAATCTATACTACATAATTAATCGATTGAAGCTTAAAAAGTTATAAACTATTAAAGCATGTAATTCAATGATACCAATCAGCTGGGGACATATGATATCCTAAGTCACTTACATCATTATTCAGGTCTTTACGCGAAAAGAAGTTTAAAACGAATGATGAAAACTGGGAACCGACGTTGCTACGCATTATTAGCTGGAAATTTAACACCATCAAGAAAATTGTTAGAAGATAAGTTATCAATATATATTGAAAATCCTGAAAATCTAACATCAGTTTGGAGAAATTTTCTTGAATGGAACCCGCATATTTTCCCTGAACCAATAAGGAGTAAATTGCAAGCAAAACTTTTAGAAAAAACTAATGAATATGCTGAGTTTCAAAAAGATGTAAGTTTCTTCTTGAACGATACTGTAATAAGTTAAAAAAAATAATCCGTAAAATAGGCTCTAAAACCGACTCTGCCAATTACCAACTCCTTCAGTGTATACACTTAATTTAGGTTTGCTAAGGGCCCACTCCAAAGATTCTCCATGTTGAATACACTCTTAAAGATGGTTGCCCTGTCCTATCTGACTTCTTCGCACATAAATGTAATCAGAAGGCCGATTTCTGAAAATTTATTTTGAAAACAAACACCAGACCGAATTTTTCGAGGTATGAATAGGAATATGATTGCACACTCTGGTTATGTAGCTGAGTGATCTATGATGGCTGAATGTAGTCGACGGATCGTTCGGTTATCCTTGACCGGCTAATCCTTGACAGCATCTGATTCGCTCTAGTCATTTAAATAAGCCTTCCAATACCATAGAACCTACACTTTATTGTACAAAAAGAAAAGTTTGTTCCTCGAATTAATTGAAAGAGTGTGATTAATTCGGTTCTCTTTGCTTTAGTTTTGCAAATGAAGTCTGATTTGGGGCAAACCATAAAATTACGAAGACGAGGTGCTTGCTATTTAACTGTTTGCCGCTCTCGTAATAACAATAAATCTTTCATACTCTGATAAAAAGCTAAAAGTAACTTATCTAAATTTGTGAAAAACTCAACTTTTCATTTTGCTGCTAATCAATAATCAAGACTTACGCTAATAACTTAATAATTAATAATTATTATAAGGATAAATAAATATTATAAATAATTGTAATAAGAAACATTACTTAAATCAGTAATGTTCANTAGTAGCCACCTTCTTTGTAGGAGACTCAAATTTATGATAACATAAATAGATATTTAAATTAATAAACTAATAAATAATAGTTCATTAACTTTGTATTAATTAAAATTAACGGTAATTATTAACTATTGAGAATCAATTTACTTAACTCCAACGCTTAAAAAGCGTTAAGTGAACGCAGAAATTTAAAAGACATTTAAAAAAAATTGGAATATAAAAAAAATATATGAAAAACTGCAATGTAGATATAAAAATTATAAATCTATTCTTCTGTAAAATTATATAAAAATATATCGAAATTCCGATAGAATCGGTGAGAAGCTTTTGGAGATTTGAGATTAACGAACATTTACTTATTATTCATGTAAATGATCTCTCAGTTTTTTTTTTTTTTTTTTTCTTTTTTTTTCTTTTTTCTCGTTGCATGATTCAGATGTAAATATATCTATATATCTGGATGAGACAATAAAGATAAATTATTAATTGTAATTTTTACAGAATACTTTAATTCTGACTTCTTTTAATTTCAATTCCCTGATTTTCTGTATAATTATAAACGGAACTGAAATTGTATAAACTGTGATCTAATTTACTTTTAGCAAATAGTGCAATTTATGAGCAATAAAAATACTATTATCCGTATAGCATATTATACTACTATTATACACTCTAGCATATTAGCATTCTAATAATATAAATTTGTTTGTTTTCGCAGCTTTCTGATATAAGTATTTATGATCAAATTCAAATGAACAATGTGATTACAAATTATCATTTTCATGGACACTTGGGAGCCAGCCTTGACCCACTGAACATAAAGAGACAAGCCTTTGTGCCTAAAAGTCATATTTGTCCATTTAAAAATTTGGTCGCACTTAATCATATGCCTTTTAACAGAAGAAGAAATATAATTATTCCCGAGGATTCCTTCATTGGTAAATACTAGCATATTTTGAAAGAATGCAGTTTTGTGTGTGTGTGTTTGTGTAGGAGGAAATTAAGAGAGTAGGAAAATAATATTAAAAAGTAATAATGTTAAAATACTTAAGTTTAGCCCAAAATAAGCATTATTTAAGGATACCGTGGAAGCCAAAGCGAAGAAAATAAATATGTTACAAATTAAATAATTGTCAATTTATATTTTTAATAACATTATATGATGCATGCATTTATTTTTAATAATCAATAAACAGATTTAAAACTAACTAAACCAACAAACAGTTTCTAACTATATGATAAGGTAGAAATTGCAGAAACAAATACAAAGACAGCCTAAAGGTGAAAATAAAATGTAAATAATGATTAATTATTTAAATTAATGTTTTCAAAAGAGCACTTTCCAATATGTGTGTTTAATTAAATTTTCCATTTGATTTTAGGAGGAAAAAACACAACCATGCCACAAAAAGACATCATAATCCGCCTTAACGATTCATACTGTAAGCACATTGGAGTAGAATTCATGAACAATACCTCATTTGAAATTCAACAGTGGATCAAGAGGAAATTTGAGGAGCCCGCAATGATTAAATCAATGCAATCAACAGGATTAAGATCTGTAATATTACGCAGATTAATAAGGACTCATTGTTTCGAAACTTTTGTCAACAAAAAGTGGCCTTCGGAAAAACAGTATGGCGCGCTTGGATGCGAAATTCTTATTCCAGCCTTGCAAACCCTCATTGATTTTGGATCGTCCCATGGCGCCCAATCATTTGTCTTAGGTGCGTAGAGATTTGAGCTTGTATCACTCCTTCTATAACCGTCTTCAATGGTTTCTGCAAACCATCTTCTGTTGGCGATCGCTTGTCCATCCTCGTGGCCGAATACATGAGTAGGCAGTTGAATGCAGACAGTGACAGTGAACGCATGTATTCGGCCACGAGGATGGACAATGTCCGAAAGCGATCGCCAACAGAAGATGGTTTGCAGAAACCAATGAAGACGGATAATGAAGGTATGATAGTTCTATATTCATTGGTGGTGGAAATAACCTTTTAGATTATTTATCTGAGCTTGTGTTTGAGGAGGCTCGGCCTGTGGTTCATTCTTCTGACACGCCTAGCATAAGACCAGAGCGACCATCAGTTCAGTCTTATGTCTTTACCTTCTGTGCTTCTCTATTATCGAATTACGAATTTTATGAGGTTGTTTTCCTATCAGTTAGACTCCAAAAAATATAGTCACAAAATATGTATACATATGTGTGTGAGGGGGGGGGGGGCACACTCTATGGGACACATTTTTCAATTTTTCTTAATTAAATTTGACTTGTGGCTCATAAATTGAAAACGAAAGGATAAGTTCGTTATTTACCTAAAAATTGAGCATTAGCTCGATTCGAAATGGAGAATTACCTGTAATTTCATATACGAATATATACGAAATAAAAGCTATTTCGCTACTGTGCGTGTAATTTGAGTTAGCACATTAAAGTGAATTGATTAATTAAATTTTTTATAAGTGTGGGAGATTATATTTTAATAAACCATTTAAGGACTCGCCATTACCATCCCTGTTGGAATACTGCTTGTTCTCAATTTTTACAGAAACAGATATTCTCTCCAAAAATTAACTTTGCAGCAATTTTTTCAGCTTCCGAACAGAACAGTGCTAACCTACGACAGAAAGTACGACTATTGATAGTACACTGGAGGGAAGTTGAGACAAATTCTATTGGCCGGATATTTCCCCCGAGCCTACTGACTTACACACGACCCAGCTGTGAGGGCCTCTCACGTTTGGATTTAAATATGGGGGGTTTTAGTGTACTGGCTTAATCGGTATCCAATGAGTCCTACTTACTGTGCGGGACGTTAGTATGTACTGGCGAGTAGTGTAGATGACATTCAACTCATAAGACCTACTTAAGATAAGTGATTGCTTATAATGAATAAATGGAACTCATTGATGCTCGTAAAATAATAAGAATGGCGTCTCTTAGCTAAACGATCGATGCGTCGAATACAATTTGTTTACCAATTACGATTAAAGGTTATTTTAATTATTCTCTTCTAACCGGTTTCTGGCCTCACAGTTAAGGATCAAATAGGAAAACCCTTATATAAACCTTAAATGACCAGGCACCGAAACTGTTAACAATTTCGTTATGTCAATATGAAAATTCAGCATTTCTATAACTTTTCTCTTTGATCTGTAATCCTCGTCAGTAGTTTTTTTGTGGGGGGGGGGGGGGGGTTCCAGGGTCTTCCTCTTGACTATTAAATCGTGAAATTTAATAACGCCAAAGTATTCCAAACCAGATGCATTTTTTCATCTTTCAGTCGTCAGCACTAGTGAGGAAAGGTTTTAATCCTCGAGTTTAAGACTTTTGCAATCTGGAGTAGAGGTAGCGCCCCCCTAGCTAAAATGTCCTTAATTTTAAAAAATGCATTTGTAGGTAGAAAAATATGACTTCTACTTATTTTACTCTCAAATAAAAATATATCTCAAAGCAATGAGGGAGAATAATCATTTTTTGTCTATCCCTCCAGTTTTCGATCTGTTCGGAGTAAATGGCCTCGAAGTAAGTAAGTACTTACTGTCCGAATTTCCTTTTATTAGGCTGTTTCTTCGGAATCCAATATGTACGAAGAAACAGCATAATAACGCGAACTAGATGAACTTATCATTCTGATAGAAATAGCACCTTGAGGTGTCATGAAGCCAGTAAATGCCTGCTCAAATTTGGCGTAAGTAAATTAAAAAGATTTTATTTTTTAAAGAATATCACAGGCTTGTTTCACAAAACGTATTTTAAAAATTATTTGGCACAGGAGTCTAGATTATGATATTGGCTCAGTGGTATAGAAGCAAGGCCGAAATTAATGAAAGTCTATGCTGATTTATCTCTATACTAAAACAGTACTATATTCTTATGTTTCAATTGATATAAATAAAAACGTAATTGAATTCTAAGACCAGTGCAAAGGAACCAAGATATAAAAATAGTAATCTAGTTAACAGTGTACAAAAACTATATTTTACATTAAAATGCTAATAAAAACTTCGTACAAGCTTGAGACAAGAAATGCAAAAGAGTCTATAGAGATACCACCATTGATTAACTAAAAATAGAAATAAAATAAATAAAGTTCGCCACTCAGAAACTGCAAAAGCTAAGCTAATCCTCACCATCACAGGTGTTTCGTATAAATTTCAATTGATATTAAGCACCAAGATTTGTTTAGTTTCAATTAGAATTTATATTTCTAAATATTCAAAATGTTTCAAGTTAAAATTTGACTTTTAGAGTAAGCCCTATTCTAGTGGTGCCTAAGAATCCGAAGGGGATCAATTTGGAACTCTCAATCCTGGATCCCTTTAGGTTTAAGACCCGCCCTGAATAAGCTTTAATCAAGAAAAAATTTGTCTACAGCAATGGATGTTTAAAACAGGATGACAATCTGTTGATAGACTCTTCCTCCATGATCCTAAGAGATTGATAGGGAGGTTGATATAGTAAAAACAAAACATTCCTGGTCAATCAAAGAACTGATTTATCTAAGATGGATTAAAATGATTAATTAATGTTTTGGGTTATTATTGACTCCTAATTTTTTTTTTTTGTTTGTTTGGTCAGCCAAAATTTCACAAAATATTTACTGAGAAACTATTCCAATACCTCATTTCAAAATTCTTCTCACTTAAAAGCAAATACTTGTACTTCAGTATTTGCTTTTAAGTGAGCAAATAATAATAATAATACTTTTGTAATTCAATGTTTCTTAAGTCTGATTTTGGCAATTACTACTCATGTCATAAGCATATACTTTACATTTAGCATATTAAGTTGAAGATCAATCTAAATTAAGATCTAAATATTTTGACTGCCTGAGCGTAAAAGCAACATCTACTGGCTTTGAGGTTGCAGGATAACACCCAAAAATTCAACCCTGGATGTCTTAGACTTATAAGGATTTTTCCTTATAATTTAAAATAATCATATATAATTTTTTTTTTTTTTTATCTTTGACCAAAACTTATTTCTATAATTTTTCAAAAAAATTCACTTTCTTCCATGTAATAGCTATCATTAAGTTAAAAGGTATACTGTTTTTTCTTTCATTTTTTATTCAATTAGCCATATTAGATAAGCAAAAATTACCAGCACAAAGCAGATCTAAAACTAAATGTAATTTACAGGCATGACCACCACAAGAGCAAGACTGAATGTTTTAGCAAATGTATTCAGGAAACCTTTACAGCAAATATTTGTCCCCTTTCATCATATGGGAACAGATGGCCCAGAACTCCATGATGATGATAAATATGTATTAGGAAACAATGTTAAGAAAGTAACAACTAATCAGGCTTTGCCCACTGAATTTGCAGTCCTTGCCAGTACTTCTAATTTTGTAGAAGCAATAGATCCTTTAGTATCGGGAAAAACCAAAGCTGAACAAATGTACACTGCTGATGAAGATGGGAAAAGGGTATTAATGAGTTTTACTTATTTTCTTATTTATCTTTTACTTCTAAGGTGATAAGGAATACAAATCCTTGAACTATTATTTCAGTTAGAATTTTTTCACAGTGTTATTAAAATTAAATTAATTGGTTTTAAAAATATCTAGAAAATTTCAAGTTAACATTTTCATGGCAAAATTTAAATGTATACATCTTATTAATAGTTTGAGGCTATAAACATTCTAAGGGTTATGTAAGTCATATGAACCTCTAACAAACTTGTATAACTATGAAAATATATTGCTGCTGTCAAGAAGAATTCACTATAGAAATTTAGATATACATATCTTAGTTGGAATATCAAAATTAAATTAAGAGAATCTTTTTAAAGAAACAGAGGTATAATTAAGAAAAATTGTTCCATGGTAATTCAATTATCTTTTATTATCTACAAATCATTAATCAAGGCTAATTCCATTTAAATTTACTTTAATCTTTACAGTCATTTATAGCATAAAATCCTTGCCATATTTGACACTGATAAGGGTTAGTGGATTTAATAAAAAAATTTAATTTTCTATAGAGATAATGAGCATTATCTGAGTATAAAATTTGGTCTAGTATGTAAAGAAGAAAAATTCAGAATGTTCTATCACTTGTATAATGTACTTTATTTAATTCTCGTAAATAATAATACATTTTTTTCCTACTTACCCATTAATTCTATCTAAAAACCATTTTATATAAATGAAATAAAAATATGTTTGCACTCAGAATAAAAGTAATTTTCCACTTTTCAGGTTTGGCCTATAGTAATTCATGGTGATGAAGTAATCAATGGCCAAGGTATAGTTTTCGAAAATTTTAGAAATTCTATGCAAGAAAATTATTCTTGTAAAGGAACGGTACATATTGTTCTTACAAATCAAGTAAGTTTTTTTCCTTTCTCTATCGCTGATAAGCCATTTTAGTGATTGATACACACTTATTCACAATGACTCCTTGCTAAGTTGCATCCAATGAGGTCCTATTCGCTAACTAATCCTGTTTGCACTTCTAATCATCCCCTCCAAGTTTCTTATACCCATGAGTGCAATGCGTTTATAATTTTGTTTACTATTTCTTCTAAAGATAGTTATATACATTGTACTTAATAGTGCAGTGTTATTCTTCCATTTTTTTTTTCTACCACACTAAAGAACTACTGGGAGTCACTTTTCATGAAGTCATCACCACTGACTGGACCAGACAGAAATTGTTTAGTAAAGGCTTAGTCTTACACATATCCATGGGAATTGACTGCATATTGAAAAATCCTATTCTATAATAAAAATTGAGGTTATTAGAATACCGCTTACATTTCTTTTATTAATGAAAGAATAATTAGACTAGTTTTAGAAATCAAAACCAGGTCATATATATATA
>KZ808865.1:62604-108058 GCA_000696205.2 Oncopeltus fasciatus
ATTATATATTAGATATCAGGTTATAACCTGTGTAACATTTCTGAATCATCTTCAAGAATTTCCATTTTTTCTTGTCCTAAAAAATTACATAAAATTTAGTTTCCATAGCTGCTTTATTTTGAATAATTTTAAAAAAGGTTTTGTTTCTTATCATAGGACAATTTGCCACCAGATTCTAATGACTCATATTGCACCAATGTTGCTCATACCACCATGACCCCTATTTTCCACGTTAACTCCCAAGACCCTGAGGCTGTTATTTATTGCATGAGTATAGCTGCACAGTATCGAGCCAAATTTAAATCGTAAGTATTTATTCATTGTTAATTTGAACTAATATGTATTAATATATAATTATATGTATGTATTAATGTAAATTTTGTTTAAAAAATAAAAATAGAAATCACGAATTCTCCAAAATCAGTTAACCCAAGAAGAAAAGAAAACTTTATTAAATAAAAAAACTAAACTGCTGACAGTTTCAGAATATTTAATTCCTTCTTCAGGGCTTACATCACAACACATAATGACACTATATAAAAGGCCAGTCATATAGTTACAATATAAATAATTTTTCAAAAATACCACACATACAAATAGTCAAATATTAAAATTACAATTATAAGATAGTGTGAATTAGAAAAAAATTTATAATTTTAACAAAAAATAAATAAATATGCCAAATATTTTAAAAAATAACAATAAAATACAATTTATTAAAAATCCAAGTCGGCAATTTTATTGTTACTATTCAAAAACCTAGACCAGATTGGTTGAAGGTTGTAACTTCTCATCTCTCGGCTGTCCTTATCTCCTAC
This sequence comes from Oncopeltus fasciatus, assembly GCA_000696205.2. Lineage (NCBI taxonomy): Eukaryota > Metazoa > Arthropoda > Insecta > Hemiptera > Lygaeidae > Oncopeltus > Oncopeltus fasciatus. The sequence goes on from KZ808865.1 coordinate 63,423, forward strand.
TCTTACCTTCCATCCCACTCAGATGAGTGTAGATACATTCACACTTCCTCATACCTCCTGCTAAAATATAGTTGTATACTGTTTATAATTAAAAGAATTACCTTCCCGGAAAACATTACCGCTTTGTAAAACTTTCTATGTTTGTTGTCCATCTCCCTTTCAAGTTTATTATACATTATATACTTTATATTACATATTAGTAAATCTACTATTATATTAGATCAATTGTGTGTACATGCTCACTCGCATGTTCAAGTAAGGAAGTGTTACTACTTCCCTTCCTGACATCGAGCGAATGTTGCTCTATTATTTTACCCAAATATTGACTCTTCCCACCATAATAGACCCCCAACAGTCCATCCATTTTATCGTTCAAAAAACTCAAATAGTCTGTTCTTTATGAGATCTTTCACCTTCAAGTAAAGGTTTTTTTTTTTTAATAGACGCTCACTTGGGTTATTTACACCATGAATTAGTGAGGCAACAGGCGGGAGCAATTACAAGAACGAGGAACGCAGGAGTCCAATGAAAGGGAGATGGCTGAACTGGCACAGAGTGGCGCAGCCACCCCATCTCCTAGCACATAGCTGCTATTGATAAGTGCAGCTCAGATTCAAATTCCTTATAGGACTCTTGTAGATGCATGTGTCTGCCAGCCATGCAGACAATCAGGGCCTGTGAACCTGAAATGGCTTAAAAGGGGAAAGAGACGATTGTCCATTCTCCACTACCCCACCCCTGCAGAACACATACACTCAATGACCCCAACACCCACTCCCGCCATCTCTGCCCTGACCTTTGAGATGAAAGTTCTAATTCACTGTATATGGTGTAACTATGTCAGTGGTATATGGCATTATATTTTGCAGTGAATTTTTTTTCTCGGAAATTATAGGCGTTTATCACTGCTATTTGTGTTATTCATGAGAGCCTCATATAAGTGGTATGAAATTTTTCATGTCCGTATGCTTTGCATTCCTTGATAATGGGTTTTATTGTTAGGCTTTCCCCACATAAGTTACAAATTGTTGGTTCTTTTCAAGCAATTTTATATCCAATGGCTCCAATTCAATTTTGAATGACCTTTCCTTAGTCGGGTTAACACAACTTTTTGTCGCCGTGCACTTCTAATGTAGCTTTTCTAACACATGACATTCCCTTTAATTTCTCTTAGTTTTTTATTATTATCTATTCCTAACCATTTTTGTGTCACTTATTTTTGAAATGGATTTTGGAATTAGACAATAAATCATAATGAGGTATTTTATGCTTTTTTTAATCCCTGTTTTGCCAGTTATCAACTTACTCATTTTAATCCAGCAAAAAAATAATTTTAATTTCTTTACTGTTTAAAAACTGAATATTGTAAAACATATCTTGAATTATTGAATTGTTAGAGAAAGTATTTCGTAGTGCTTGAAGTGAAGAGAGTGAGCCTGTGAAAAGTATAAAATGTCTTTGTTCTAAGCAGATAATGGAGAGTGATTTCGTAATGGCAAGTGATTCAGCTGTAAAATTGATACAAAATTTGGATAGTGAAAATTAGTAAGATGAGTGATTAGTGAAAATAGCAGAGCCTGTACTGAATTCAGACTTAGATTCGTTGGTATAAGTGTGAATTGAAAAGAAAATTTTATTATATTTAATTCTCTGAAGAAGAGGATTAGTGTCTTTTTTTTTTTTAAAGTTTGGTAAATTATAAACAAATTTTAGGAGTTTCAAAAGTCCAGGATGGAAAGGATGACAGATATTTCTTTCATTCCCTGACCACCAATATTTACTTCCTCCAATTAATGTAGAATCCCATTACAAAAGGACAGTTTTGAATTTAAATCTCCATTTGATAGTTACTTTTCTTTCATTACAATATTTAAAGGATTAGAAAGAATTCTTATATAATAGGAAAAATAGAGTTGCTCTCACAAGTTAACAGAAAGAACTAGTTAATGACATGGGAAAGTACCTTTTAACATCGTGGGGCAGTTTATTTTTTTTAGGAATAGGAACCACTATAGCCTTGTTTCAAAAATAGGGAAAACAGTCTGTTCTTGATTTTTCTTTGGTTAAATTCTTTATAAAGCTTTTATAATTTCTTCTACTTCCAGGTGTTGAATCTTTTATAGATTTAAGCACTAGAAGAAATTATTTTTTTGTAAAGGGGGAATTTAAAGGCCCCAAAGGATTAAATATTTCAATGGATTTCAATTCTTCTTGAAGTTTAATATTTTGAAATTCAGTGGGGTAATTCTGCTTAGTTAAGAAGGATCTAAAATGATTAGTTAATTTGTTAGCTACTATTTTGGTTTATATATAATAGATGTACTAGAATGAAGTAAAATTTGAACTGCTTTATTTCTATAACCCATATTCTTTGGACTGAGTTCCAAATTTTTTTTAAATAGTGTATTTTGATTAATGTCAGAAAGAAATGTTTTCCAAGTTTCTTTAGAGCTATTGTTCATAACTTACCTCGCATTTTTCCTAGATCTAATACATGATTCCCATGTTTTGGAAGAAGGACATTTCTAAAATATATTAAGCTTTCAACCTTTGTTTTCATGCATTGTTCATTCCACCAGGGAAGTGGGGTTTTTTTATAATCTGGTCTGAGGTATAGTTTTGATTGCCGCCTCTAACATTATTTTATTGCATTGTTCAATAATATATTTTATATTGGATTAAGTAATATCAATTTCGGTGAGATTTGCTAAAAGTTGTTAAGTGGGCCAATCCGCTTTCAAAAGGATCCATTTTACTCGTCTATTAAGAAAAAAAAAATTGTTTGCTGATCAATTTTAGTAAAATAGGGAAATGATCACTCCCATTAATTTTGTCACATACCTCCCAGGTTATTTTTGTGGATAAAATAGGGGAAACTAATGAGAGATCAGTAATTAATTACTGGTCCTCGGTAATATTCAAGTTGCAGTAGGACCATAATTTAAAATATTTAAATGCACCTGATTCTATTATTTTCCCTCAATTATGAGTATGATTGCTATACCATATATTGTTGTAGGTATTAAAATCCCCCAATAATAAAACTGGCTTAGGTAACTGATTATAAACTTCAATGAGAGATGTGAAAAGTAATAGGTTTCCCAGGAGGTAGGTATATATTACAAACAGTGAAGGGCCTGGGAGCTAAAACTCTGCAACTACTTGAAGTTTGCTCCTTAACTGAACTTGTTTATCTGGTATATCCTTTTTAACTGTAACAGATATAGGAGTATGTAAGAAGGGTCTCATAAAATTTTACCATCTGTAGTTATTTTAAATGATGTTAAATTTTTTAAAAGTTTAGTTTATCACCACTTTTTAAATGTGTCTCTTGTAGTGCTGAAATGTAGATATCTTTATCTCTCAATAAATATTCTAAATCATTCCTATACATGTATACAGAAACCATTGATATTCTATTGAATAATATTATTCATGAAGAGTTTATTTTATTAAATACACACACGCGTACCCAAACACACAGATACATCTATTATCGGAGAAAAAAAATATATGTATGCATACATAATTGAACTTTTTAAATATTTTAAACTGAAAATTATATTAAAATATAATTTCATTTATGAACAATCAATGTAGTTTTGCTATTCATTTTCTTTTTTATAGAGTTTTTACTTACATTAGGCGTGCCTAAAGGCCTCCCATTGAGCGATTCAGTCTCAGACTGATAATGTTCATTTTTCCTTAGTAGTAGTTTTCTCAGGTCCTATGGATATACAAATTTTTAATAACTTCTTATTATTATTGTTTTTAATGGATGTATAGGTATTTTGATAATTAGTAAAATTACTCGAAATATCCACATTATTATTTTTATTTGTGTATTTTTTGAGCAGCACGATTTTATTTTCATTTAATAATCTATTATTAGAACTATTCTGTCATATAACCAGGTTTTCAGCAACAGAAACTTTTTTAACAAGGGAGAAAACTATTTTAGTTAGTTTTTCCAACTGTTTAGATAAATTAGAGTTATTGTTATTATTATTCAGAACTGAATTTATTAAAGTGGCTGAATAGGAAGTACCGGGCTGTGGTAATGGTTTCTCCACAGCTTTGAATATAGCCTCGGCTTGTCTATAAGAAAGACAGCGTCTATATAGAATTTGTTCAATTTGTTTTTTTCTCTTAAAAACAGTACAATCACAGGATGTTGACCTTCAAAATTAACACATTTCATATCGGTACTACAATTTACTTCATGAAGAGGTTGAGCACATTTACCACATTTCTTTATAGAACAATTATTAGACCTATGTTTAAAAGTGATAGCAATTGACACACTGATTGTGTTAAGGTCTAAACTGAAAACATTCAAAATCAGTATGAACTCTTTTAGGTAGTTCACATTTCCCAAATGTTAAAATCAGAGAATTTTTAAGTACCCTGTTACCTCTCACATTTTTCCAAATTCTTCTAACATTAACTACAAGTTAAATACTCGATTCAGCATGAATTTCTTCTTCAGAGCAAGTTGAAGTGCATTAATTACACCTTTAGTAAAATTCTAAAATTTGTGTGGAATAATAGAATAGGTATATTATCATGTGTTTTGAACTTTAATAAATTTTAATAATGTTCACATAGGCTTCGACGGTCGTCAGAAGTATTTACCGTTTCTTCTTCCGGGTTGGACCGTGTCAAATTGGTGTTATTTTCCGAGCTTTCGCACATCATGTGATGGCTTGTAAGAGAGAGATTTGTAAGAGTTGTAAAAGAGAGATTTAAAAAAAAAAAAAAAAAATCTCTCTTTTACAACTCTCATTCTCTTTTCAGCCCTGAAGAAGCCATCACATGATGTGCGAAAGCTCGGCAAATAACACCAATTTGACACGTTCCAACCCGGAAGAAGCAACGGTAAATTTTAATAATCTTTTTCATGCTTTATTTTGAAAAGTACTGACCCATTATTATATATTTGGATTTTAATATCTTCGCCAATACTTTTAATAAATTTACAGATCTTAAATGGGCTCTATTTTTTTTAAAATTTAATCATTTAGACTCATGATTATTTATTTTAATCCCCACTGAGTATTACAACCTCTAAATAGCATTTTTGGATAATGCTTTACTGAAATATCAGGGGGTTCAGGTTCAAAAATATCACTCTATGGTACATTAGAGTGAGAGAAAAAAAGTAAGTAAAAAGCTAAAAATAAAAATTTAACTAAAAAGAAATAAGTAAAATATATAAGTACTCCCTTTTAGGACTGGAGAGAGAAAGGTGCTAATCCACAGGAGCTCGATCACAGAGATGCTATCATTACCAAGGCTTAGCCTCTGAGAAAAGGTTCTTAAGTGAGTGAATATTCTTGTAGGCAACTTTAATCTCGATACATTCTCTCAATTCTGCCCTTTTAATAATTCTCTTGAATACCTTATATATGGTAGACAGCAGAATTTCATAGGAGGGCCCTCTCTAACTGCGGGCAAGATTTCCTTTATTCACATACGCTACTTCACATTATCTACAAATGGACCTAGCATGTAATATAAAAATAAGGTGATACAAATGGCTATCTTAAAGATGAGTGGTCCAGAGTGGGATGGAAGATGAGAGTAGAAGATAAGGACAGCTGGTAGGTGATAAGTTAGAGCCTGCGACCAGTCTGGCCTAGGTTTTTGTATAGTAATAAGATAGTTGCCGACTTTGTTATGTTACTATGATGATATTTTATTGTTATTTAAAAAAAAAAAAACATTTGATGTATTTATTTATTTTTTAGCTAAAATTATATTTTCTAACTCACACTATTTATATAGTAGTAATTTTAATATTTGATTATTTGTAAGTATGGTATTTTTGGAAAATTATTTATATTGTAACTATATGACTGGTCTTTTATATAGTGTCATCTTCTGTTGTGATGTAGGCCCTGGAGAAATAATTAAATATTTTGAAACTTTTGGCATTTTAGTCTAGTTTTTTTTTCTACTACTGTGACCGACACCCACATCCCAAATTCTCTGTGGTAACCACGGTCATTTTGAATATGTTTAAAAAATATATATACAAAGAGGGGCTGCTTGGCGACTTCAAATTTCTATGTAAAAATTACAAACATCCTAAATACTTAATATAAATATTCGGGATTCTGTTTATTCTACATTCATGTTCTTAAAGTTCAATTTAGTACCCATATTATTTGAGGTTTATTTACAAGAGTTATGTTTAGTAAAAATAAAATGAAAATAAATGTATGTTTCAGAGACATTGTCGTTGATTTAGTGTGTTACCAAAAGTATTTTCCTCCTAACTACCAGGTACCCCAAGATGTAAAAGATAGAATAGACAAACTTCCTGCTCTCTTAGAGAAATATGCTAGTGACTTGGTCTCTGAAGGGGTAAGAATTAAATTACAGATTTTTATAAATATTCTTTTGCATCATTTACAATTTATTTATTTTGCATGAATATGATCAGATACGACTTCATGGTCTTGTATTGTCATTAGTAATGCCATTAGAACAAGTTATTAGTCATAATATGGATTAGAAAATCCACTGGTTCTTCAGGCAAAAGTAAATGTTCTGGATAGTGAAAAAAAATGTTTATTGAGTTGAAAAAAAAATGATCAGCTTTAATAAAATATAATAAATTATAATAACTATAAAATTAATTTCAATATTGATAATTTCCTAAAATATTATATGAGNAAAAAAAAAAACAAAAAAAAAACTAATAAACTATCTGAAGAATTAAGTCTATAAAACTGAATTCATCCAGTTTATGATCAAGCTTAAGTGCTGACCTTTTTTTGTGTAGCTATAGACACTGAATTAAAATAGTTTTTTTTGCAGGTGGCCTCTATTATGCATTCAACAGTTGCTGAAATATCAATGTAAATTGTTTAAATTATTAAAATATAAAACTTTCTTTTATCTGGTTATAAAAATTAAGCTTGACTTACTTAATTAACCAACACATTAATAGTCTTTACTGAAGATAAATAAAATAACTGAATTTTAATAAAGCTAATAAAATTAGTTAATAGAATGGAGGCTTAAAAATATTAGGAGAGATTTTATGAACTTGTTTCCATTATTAAAAATATGACCTATTTTCTAACAGAATAAATGACAGTCACAAATAAATGACAACAATGCTAATAATTATTTGTAGCCCTACTAGTTTTGCATTCTTACATGCCTCTTGGTACTTAGTAGTAATTCCACCGCAACAGAAATTGTGCTAATTTGCAAATGAAGAGTAATATTGTTGTTCGCATACGCACATAGTTAAATTTTGGAATAAGATGAGTATAATTATACTAGTCTACCTACCTTCTCGTTTGGTTTATTCTCCACATCCAAGACACTTAATTCATTCATGTAATGGTTTCAATCTAAAACAGTTTTATCCAATAAATCAAGTTGCTTTTCACAAATTTTGACTCATTTCAACAACTAAAAAACTGGCTCTATTTTTCTTGATTAAATTATTGAAAATATTGCAAATGGTAGCAAAATGTATTCTGATAGTTCAAAAGATAACCAAACAAATAGAATAAAAATGGAAGAATTCCTACATGCTTAAGTTAATCATAAATATAATTTTATTGATCCTGATATGGGGCATTGCTAAATGGAAGAAAAAGAGACATAGGGGGACAGCGAGACAACATTTGGAATCTAATTTATCAGAGTTCATATGGTAACAGCATCAGGTGAAAGAAAATAGAGACTGTTTTGAATCCATGTATAGTGTCTATATCAACCCCTTTTCCACCAAAATCCCATTGTCTACTTTATTTTTAAATAAAGCGTTTTTGACTAATCTATGTATATTTGATCACTGCTTTTGCAATTGCAAAATTAATTAATTTTACAAATATTATATTTAGTCTCTATCTAGGGTAATTTTAACTTTGGTGTAACAGTCATTAGTTTTATTGTATGTATAAGTCCATGCTTCTTTCCCAATATTACCAGTAACACCTTCTGAGGTCAAGTACATTATTAACCATCTCCCTAAGCACAAAGAAACTGACTATGACTTAATCAACAGGTTAATACTTGCAAATCTATCCCAAAAAGCAATTGTGTTCCTAACTTATCTCTGTAAGTATGACCTTCGTACAACACACTTTCCACTCCTCTGGAAATTTTCTGAAATAATCCTATTTCCTAAATCCAGTTAACCTGCTGATAACATATCACCCTATCCACCAATTAGCCATCTTCCTTTACTTTCCAAGGTATTTAAGAAAGTAATTCTAAAATCAATGATACCTATCATAACTTTCTTAAATATTCTTCCTAATTATCATTTTGGCTTCCGATCCCATCATCTACTGTCCAACAGGTGTTTCCTCTTCCCTCAAATGAGAAGAATTCTGTACTGACCATTTATCCGTCATTATTCCAAGAATTCACCCTTAGACATTAATCAAGCATTTGACTAAGTATGATATATTATATAAACTCAAGTCCATATTTCCAAGCGCTACCTACCTAATCCTTAAAGGGTCTGACATGGATAAGGGCAGTGTGCTTGGTCCTATCCTTTATACTGCAGACGGGGATGCTAAAACTAATATCCTCTGGCATCTCTGCAGATGACAAAGTTATCCTCTACTCTCTTCCTCATTTCAAAACTGGATTCTGTCCGTTAACTTGGGTTTCATCTTGAATCACAACTAAACTAGAGGAAACATATTAAAATCAACAGACAGAACTCAACAGACCTCACAGACTCTCATAGTCTTATAAATAGGTGCTTAGAGATTACAATAGAAAACAAACTCACTCGGTACAAGACCATAATATGAACAATCCTGAACTACAGTACAGAACTCTGAGTGCTGCTAAACCTTCCAATATCCAACAAATACAATCCTTTTAGTCCAAAATTCTAAGAATAATTACAAACATTGTAATTCATACGCCCAATCCCTATCGTCAGACTCCAATCCTTACAATCCTCCCTAAAGTGACTAAAATTAAGATGGCCTTGTAACCTCCTGTGCCATAGTACTTAAACTTATTAGAAATTGATGATTAATAATTTGAAAGAGGTGTAAGTAAATTTGCAGCCCGTAAATGTATAATATTTTAGTTAAATTTCCTAAGAGAAAGTTTGTAAAACAAATTACATATTGGTTAATCATAAAAAACAATGTCAAACTTAGGTAGAATAGAAAGTATACCCCATTTTATATTTATATTTTCTGTATCAATAGGATAGCATTGATTTTTGGAGGAGTTGATATTGATTTTTTACACTAACCCAAATCAATTTTAAATTCAATAATTATCCAATAAGAAAAATCTGAAATGGATGAGTATGAGAATTGTTATAGATATTTCTAAAGGTGATGGTCCCTCAAGAATACATTTTTGGAGGCATTACTATACCAATATTCCATTTCTACTATATGAATATGGCAGTAAAAATCTAAAGCTGTTAGGGAAATACTAATGAGTGAAATAATATATGACATATAACAAAAAGTTCATTTAAAAAAAAATTTCCCCACAGTTCCCTATTGCTATTCTTTTATTTGACATAATCACTTTTTACTGCATATTCATTTTTGTTTGGTCCAAATCTTTGTTTTTAGATCACTAGCTGGAAGGAAATTGAGAAGGTCAAAGAAAAGTATATGAATCTATTAGAATATAGCTATACAAAAGCTCAAAATTCTACCTTCAAAGTTAGCGAATGGCTCGATTCGCCATGGAAGAGATTTTTTGAGGTAAGATATTTATTTCCATATATTCAATATGGCGTCACTAATGAGAATTCGGCTGTGTAGCTCATTAAACATTTATTTTATCAATATACGAATCCATGTAGAGTTTCATAACTCTAAACTAAGTACGATGCCTGCTAATTAAAAAAAAAAAAAGTTTCGTACTCCCACTTGAAGTTCCAGGTAACCCACCACTCTTATTGGTCCAATATTGCTCAATAAGGAACTTAGTTTTTTTGTATACCATGCATCAGCTATATGATTAATTCCAATGTGAAAAACAACTGCTTGTGATTTTTTCCTGATATATCAAGAATTTATAGTTGAGGTAAGCCCTCATTCCTAAAATTCGAATTTTGAACAGAGTCAATTTTCAATTTTGAAAACTATTTTAAATGTAAGAAATACATTTAGGGAAGAAGTCATTACCCTCTAAATTTCATTTAATTTAGTTTGTAATTTGTTTATTTCATGCTCTCTAAACCCCATACCTTTTTAGAAAGAAGCTCAAATACTGAATTTGGCCTCACTTAATATGAGATCAAAATCTTCTTAAAAATGATGTGTGTGTGTGTGTATATATATATATACATATATATATGTGTGTGTGTGTGTGTGTGTGTGTGTGTGTGTGNTGATATATATAGGTAATATTTGAAAGAGAGGGTGAGGAAGCCTTCATAATAATTTAGAATGTAAATAATCCATTACAAAGTTTGATTTAGACACCTAGTCAGCCATTTAAAATAAATTCCACTAAATTTAGTTTATATAACTAAAAACATAAAACAAGAAATTGCAACATATACTTATTTTTTCATTATATTTTTTAACACTAATAACCCAATTGTTCAGTAAATAGCAAGAGGATAAATAATTTACAATCTACTACAAAAATAGAACCAATAGTTAAGAAATCAAGTTGCAAATAGTATTCCTATAAGATTAGTTGTACCACTCATTTTTACTGGCCAAGATATTAATTTAATTAAGTTTGACATGCTACCAGTTTTTTCATATTGTATTGAGATATAAACAAAAATAGTCTAACTATTTCAATTACATCCAATTAATTACTTCATTTTTCCAGAAGAAACTGCAACTTGTTGAGCCAAACACTTCAATCATACCTTCTGTGTATAAAACAACTGTTGAGAATTTATTGAATTATCAAACTGATATCAACATACACCCTTCAATATTGAATAAAATTCATGAAGATCTAAGACTTGTTAAGGAGCATAAAATAAATTGGACTATGGCTGAACACTTCGCCATTGCCACAATGCTGCAGGTAAATGTTTTGCTTTTTTTTTTTCATTTGAGGTACATAATCATTCAAGTTTATTAGAAATATTTAGAAAGATCAAATGAGTATTATATATTGACATGTTCGAGGTGCTGGCCTTACCCAAGTGATCTGATTTCCCAGGCCTGGTACATCAGGTTCGAATCATGTCCTCGGCAGGCTTCAGCAGGGAACCAAAGTCTGTCTGAAGGTCGTTATCGAATACAGTTATTCCTAGATAATACCTCCTCCATGGGCATAGTATTTAAGGAGTCGTAGCTGATAGACAGAAGCAATTGCATTTAGTGCAGAGCCCTGAGGGTTGGTTTAGTGACGGCTTCTACTCCCCAGCCCGATAACCGGCCAAAATACAGTTAAAATTGGAAATAAATGCTGTCTTTTTATGGGGTTCTTTGTTTGTCCAATATATGCTGCCATACAATTTTGAGACAAATGAATTGTGGCTGCTCTTGAGGAAACCTATTTAAAAACTTTTGATAATCCTTCTTAAAAATTCCTTCATTTATCGGAAAGATTTTACAGGTGGAATAATCCCAGCAGGAGAAGTCACCTTCCTTATAAAAATAATTACCTCATGAAATAATTTCTCTTAAAACTCAAATTCAAGCAATTGAAATAAAATAATTATTAACCTATATCTATCACCAGGTCGGTCATTTACCTCTAGCGAATTTAAAGACATGAACAACTGGTCCCTCCTGTAATATATGTAGGTGATTTAAATTAACATAATATAATATGGTATTGCAAAAAAATTTGAAAAAAATATCCCCATTGAAAAATCTTTTAAAAAATGGCTTATTTCAGAAGCCAACTTGTCTAAATTCCATGAATATCATGTCTGAAACGTAAAAACCTTATTGATCCAGTTAAAGATAATAGATAATGTTACTAAAATAATAATTGATTCAACTTCTCAAACTCAAGGCAATTCTATACACAGGCCACTCTCTTGATGGAATAAAGAATGTTCTCCAACAATTAAAGATAGAAAAAGGGCTTTAAAACAACGTAAACTTAAGATTTTTATAGGTCAGATAAAATTCATAGTAGGTACATATCAAATAAAAATAATTGAGATTCACGGCAGAATTTTTTCTAAAAAATCAACCATAACACAAAAATGAAAGACATGTGGAACACTATCTGCAAAATAAGAGATTACAAAAATTAATGTAGAACAGAAAGTTAATAATAACTGTGCAGTTTACCTTTTTACAGTAGAAAATTGCAGAACAACATTTTGAATTAGTGTCTTCTTCTGAAAACTATAATAAAGATGTTCACGTAGGCTTCGTCGGTCGTCAGATGTATTTACCATTTCATCTTCCGGGTTGGACCGAGTCAAATTGTTCTTATTTGCCGAGCTTTCGCACATCATGTGATGGCTTCTTCAGGGCTGAAAAGAGAATGAGAGTTGTAAAGAGAGATTTTTAAAAATCTTTAAAAATCTCTCTTTACAACTCTCATTCTCTTTTCAGCCCTGAAGAAGCCATCACATGATGTGCGAAAGCTCGGCAAATAAGAACAATTTGACTCGGTCCAACCCGGAAGATGAAATGGTAAATATAATAAAGATTTTTTTTAAACTCAAGAAATAATAGAAGCCACCCCAATAAATATTACAGCCAATCCTCTCGATCCATTGAACTACCCTTTTTCAAAAATTGAATTTAAAATTTCCTAAAAAATCAAAATGAAACAAGTCCTGACCTTGGTATGATTTGCATCAACATGATCAAAGACTCACCACTCACTTATTAATTATGGACAAAAGCTATAACAATCCCGATCCCAAAGAAAAACAAATCACAAATATTTTTCTAAAACTACACTCCAATTTTTTTAATTAGTTCTTTTAGAAAATTAGTCGAGGAAATAATATCTGATAGACTTAAATGGGCTATAGAATCGAGGGGACTCATTTCAAAATGCCAAAGTGAATTTTCAAAAATATAGAAATACATGGGAAAACCTCGGTTATCTTAAATCTTGCAAAAAAGAAAAGGTTTTAGCAATTTCTATGGATATTGAATGTGCCTTCGATAGGACTTGGAGGAGACATATTCACAACACCCTTAAAGAAAAAAAAAACAAAAAAAAAACTAATAAACTATCTGAAGAATTAAGTCTATAAAACTGAATTCATCCAGTTTATGATCAAGCTTAAGTGCTGACCTTTTTTTGTGTAGCTATAGACACTGTATTAAAATACTTTTGTATGCAGATGACCTAGTCATATTCAAAAATGGTAAAGATATAGGAGAACTTTATGCATTTCTCCAAAATGCAATTAGTAAAATATATCATTGGATGAGAGCCCATGAGTTTTTAATCTCCACCTCAGAAAAAAAACAAAAACATTTTTTTAAATTGTATTATTTTTTTTTCATCAACCTTGACCTAACCCTAACAAATTCTCTACTATTATGAAAAGAGTGTTATCAGTGATTAAATATCCTGAAGTCTCTGGGCTTAACTCAGGAGGAGTTGACAAACTAGCAAAAAGCTTTAACCTCAGGAATAAAATATAATAAAGTCTTTAGCAATTACATGAAATCCTATTTTAAAAAAATAAAATAAAAACAAGTGGTCTCAAGAATGTTTGTTTCACTGAAAACAAGCTAAAGAGTGATTTAGTGGAGAAATTCAGTCAGGGAGAAAATAAGAGAGGAGCTCATAGTGTATAGAATAGGGAATACAAGTTTTTTCAAGAATTTTTTGATGAGTAAAGGTCATAAGGTGATATGTGTAATGTATGGGGTACTTACAGTAAAACATATAATAATGGAATGTAAGGCGTATAGTGTGCAAAGATCTGACTTTGACATATCAGCATTAATTTTCTGAATCATTCAATGATGACTCGAAAAATGTTGATAAAATCATAAAGTTTTTATATAAATGGGGCATTTAAAATATAATTTAAATTCAAATTTGTATTATGTTATATGTAAATATAAAGGTACATCATATTTTTAATCTATTACAAAAATCAAATCAAAATTATTTATTATGTAATCGGGTTCTGATATAAAGAAAATAAAGAAATATAATTTAAGTTTGAAGGGTAGGAGGTTGGGGTACTGGAGTGGGGGTGGTTCTGTTTGGGGAGGAGTGTGGATCTCGGTGGAGGGGGTAGTTGTGCCTTTTTTGAGCTCTGGACCCATATTCAGCAGCTCTTAAGGATCTAGATGACAGCTCTCACTAACAAGCTTTAAGAAATAACTCCCCAGAGAGGATAAGCAAAAGATAAAAGATCGGGTAGGTGACTGCTTTTCTCCTCTCCTCAGCTCTCTCCCTTCTATAGGCTCCCCTCTCCTCCTGCCACCGGCCCTTTTCATCTGTCCCCAGTCATGGAACGTTAAAATATATTATTATTTAATATGAATATTGCACAAATAAATAAGGATATATGCATAATATATGTATATAAAAGATTATTGACACAATGACCCAAGTAATTGTGCCAATATTCATTAACTAACCAAAAAAAAAAAAAAATTAAGTAAGTTTTCAAACTAGAAAACTTCTAACACTCACAACTATTGTCTAAAGTAAGTAGAAATATTAGTGCAGCAAAAATTCGAACATATTCTAACTCTGCAACTTTGGATTTTTTAGAGTTACAATGAAATAGTGTTTTTTTTTTTTCAAACTACTGGCACCACAAGTTGGAAAAATAACAGAGTTTTCATTGGGGCAGCTTAAGTGTATTTTTTAAATAAAAAAAGTTTAGACCCTGGCGGGACTCAAACCCGCATTTCAGGTCTAAGTGACTAAGCGTCACTAATTTTGTTGGGAATATTTTTCGTTTGTAATGTATTAAGTTGAACAAAATATTCCTTATATACTCTACAAGATTTAATAATTTTAAAAATTGATATTGTAACATTATTATATGTATTATAACATATTTTTTATTTATTAAAATTATTTTTTAAGATTTGTTTTATTTACACAGGAAGGCTTCAATGTCAGACTTACTGGTGATAGTAGTGAGGAAGGGAAGCATATTGAAAGACATCATTGCAATTATGCAATAGATTCAATCAAAAGGCGTATTCCGCTTAGAGGCATTTACAAAGCACAAGGATATTACACAGTCAGTAATAGCTTGTCTTGTGAGGTAATGAACCTGCTCATCTAGTTATTATAAGAGCTATATATCCTTATATGCTACATATAAGTCAGAGTAAATTGTTTAAGAATAAGAATTTTATAGCTTCCCTAATAGAAGGTTAGTACAAAAATTAATTAAATTTCTTGCATAAATTTCTGAATAGGAATGCAAATTATGAGAATTAGTAAGGAATAAAAGTTTGTTATTTTGTGGGATTTGTAATTGCAGCAAAATATGAATTATGATTGAGTTATCAAATATTCTGTACCTATTTATCATCAATTGTTCTTTACTTACTTATAATAAATACTTATAAAAATACAAGAACTTTAATGTCACCCCCTTAGATAATTTAAAAATGGAATAATTTGTTAATGAAATTAAAGTTTGTTTAAATATATCACATAGAATATACTAATGAAAATATCTTTTGAAAAATTTCTTGAATTCTTTATATTAAAAGTAATTTTTGGAAAAAAAAAAATAAAATAAATAAAATGGTCCTTTCTAAATTATACATACATACATACACAAATACATTGGCTAAAACATTTAGAAAAGAGCTACATATATGTGAGTGTGTGTATGTGTATGTATAAATAAATATATATTTTGAGAGAGAGAGAGAGTCACTGGTCACCTTTCCTCATATGATAGTCATTTTTTTATACTATTTATTGTAATCAAATTACACAATGTTTTTTTTATTTTTAACAGAATGTAATATGTAAATNAGAGGACGTCCTGTCCCTAAGTTCACATTTCCATGAGGTTAATAATTAAGGTTTTTTCACTAATACTATTTTTCCTTTTGAACATTGAGAAGGAAAGTTTGTTGACCGTAGATATTATTCTAAGATGATTTTAGTTGGGGTTCGGTCAAGGTAGATCCAAAAAACACAAATTTGAAAAATGTATTTTTTAATAAAGGATTATCTGCCAACGTTTCGGCTTACATTGTAAGCCATCTTCAGGGCTATCATGAAGATAGTTGATTCATGGAAATGTGAACTTAGGGACAGGACGTCTTCTCTCTCATCTTTTAATAATATAAGTTTAATCATGTTTGTGTTGCATATTGTGAAAAGTTACTTTACTTACTGTAATATATTTTAGATTTATAGAAATAAATATTCTATTTTAATATCTTCCTCTCTCGAGGAATTCTCTAACATAGAACTTATAGGTAAAATTATATTCATCTAGTATTTTAGTTTAGTCTAACGCTACATCAAACTGAGTTTTTTTCGTGTTTTGATGACTAAAGTAGCTTAGGTACTAATATACTTGTAGGTTCAGCTAAAACAGAGAAAGTTAATAATCTGTAAAAGAAAATCAGTAATTGATTTTACTAAACTATCCTAACACTATACACTTTATTATTTATATATTGTTTCACAAGATTTCAGTCTGTTGTTGCCCCAAATATTTTTTTTTCAGCTTAAATTCAAAATTATTAAGAGAATTTTCTTGGACTTGTTAAGGTACGAACCTCATATTTCAATGTTCAATATGTTTCAATTATTTCTTCTTAAGTGTAAATGGATCACCAGTAAGAATTATATGGTTTGAAATTTTAAGATATAATAATAATTTTTTGTTTTAAGTGTAGCCTTAATACTTAATGGTCAATCCCATTGGAGTAATTTTTACAATTACTGTGATTGAAAACTTTTATTTTTTCTTATGTTTAATATCCATAAGAAATTTCAGTGAGATGAATTGTACTAAACATGTTCAAATAATATATATATATATACATACACACACACACTTAAACATTATATATAATACTTGATATATAATGGTCAAATATGTAATCAAGAAGAACTATACAACTGACAGGAATATATAACTACGTACAAACCTCAAAGATGATTAAGACCAAGGACACCAAACAACTTGTTCATGAATGGTTGTTTAAACAAACTAGAATTTAATTAATTCATAGCATAACAAATTTTTATTAGGGATTCAAGAAATTAGAATTACTTCCTCCATTAAATTATTTGTATTAATCTAACAGTTTAAATACTTAAGCATCACCCTCTGGCTAGTCGATCTTGAATATTGCCAGGAGCTTTTCTATCTTTTGAACCAAAAGAGGGCACTCTTTGTCAGAAGGAAGAAAATATAATTTCTAAGGTCCCTAAGGAAACCATCTTGCAATATCCCTCATATACCTAAATGACTTTCTCATGTTCTATTTCTCCCTTTCAAGTTTGCGAATTTGGGATTCGAACTGGGCTTTTCTCAGACGAGTCCTAAGTCTCTGGTCATATGGGAGAGTGGAGAAGAGGACCGAACAGCTGCAGCTCAGTATATGATCGACGTGTTCCTTGCTGCTGGAGAAGGGAGATGGTTCCGTCAGACAGGCATTGTATGTCTCATTCCCCATGGGATGGAAGGTATCACAAACTTTCATTTAATTGTTTAAACGTTTTCCGAAGGAATTCATTAAAATATTGCTCTAGAGGTTGTTCTCCTGAAAGGTTTTTTAAATATTTTTTCCATTCTTACTCGATACCAAAATTTAAGTTTACTAAAACTAATATTTATATATACATGCTTACAAAGCTTTACTGGCCACATTTATTAGTTTTTCAATTGAAATTTGGCCCTTAGCTTTTAAATGTAAAACAACAGTTAAATATTTATTACCTGAATTGCCTATGTCTGTGCATATATTTCTCTGTATTCGCTTTAACACCTGCAATTTTTAAAATAATGAAACCAAATTCATTATTTAATCTTCTTCTTGAAAACAATAGTTATATACTATACAATAGTATGAGTTCTTGAATGGCTGAATCGGTCGCGGAAGAGGGAAGATTTAATGAGGAACCGAAATTTTAAATCGTCTTTGTTATTACTAAATAGGCATAAAATATCATTTTATTACATTTATTTATTTTTAAAAATTAAGTACGTCATTATTAAATGCAAACATTTAAATGGAATCATTTTAATTCATTCTGAAACAAAATAGTTGTAGACAAATAGTTATGGAGGTTTACCTGAAATGTCAAATGTTATTAAATATATTTTTTTCCAAGCAGGGGCATTAGTAGTGCCTTTTAAAGGCAAAAATAAAGGCTGAGTTATTAATTGGTCAAAATTGGGCTAATTTGAATGGTGGTTTACATGATCTGGAGATTTATAATATATATTTATAATAACTGCGATACTAAGATTCTTCCTAAATACAAGAAGGCCCCAAAGTAATTTTTAATTTCTTATTCCTATTAGAAAGAAAGGGCAGTAATGAAATCCAATATGTGTATACGAGAAAACTACTATTTATTGTTCACAAATAAGGGAAAAGTGTTTCTGGAATGTTTAAAGAGAAGCACTTAAAGTATACAGCAAACAAGGGTTCTTAATAATTATTATTATTCATAATAATAACAAGACAGGTAAACTCTAAGATGATTTTAGTTGGGGTTCGGTCAAGGTAGATCCAAAAAACACAAATTTGAAAAATGTATTTTTTAATAAAGGATTATCTGCCAACGTTTCGGCTTACATTGTAAGCCATCTTCAGGGCTATCATGAAGATAGTTGAGTGATGGAAATGTGAACTTAGGGACAGGACGTCTTCTCTCATCTTCATGATAGCCCTGAAGATGGCTTACAATGTAAGCCGAAACGTTGGCAGATAGTCCTTTATTAAAAAATAGATTTGTGTCAAATTTGTGTTTTTTGGATCTACCTTGACCGAACCCTAACTAAAATCATCTTAGAATAATATCTACGGTCAACAAACTCTCCTTTTGATCAAAGCAGGTAAAATTGTATTGAACAACAATACGTTCAAAATGCAAATGTAAATTGAAGATTGATGGCTGATTTTTAAGAGATGAAAGTAAACAAACATTTAATTGTCATTGATGAATAAAAAGATTTCCCAAGGAAAAAGCTTTCTAGGACTGGTCTGAGAGTGGTAGGGCTTATACATAGTTGATAATGTCTCTTGATTTTTATACTGTGCTATTACTGAAGATTTTGGTAATAAGAAGATATTAGTTGCTATTCGGTGCTCTATCATAAGATTTTGAAAATGAGGGTGCTAGTATTGGGTATATATACATATATATATATATATCTTTACTGTTAAAAATAGCTTTGATTCCTTTTTTTCTTATTCAGATGTGACATATTCACAAGAGCAGTTTGACAGCATTTCATTAAAATTTATTGTTGGTGCAAAAAGGTCTATTATTATGGTGACACATGCTTGGAGCAGCATTTCTTTGACTTTACAGTTGGCAGTTGGGTGCCCAAAGCAAAGACAAGATAAACATTGTAGAGGGATGGGGACATATTTACATACTGTTAATGATAAGTAACCCTCTTTGAGTTCCTTAGGAAGGGTGCAGGGTTGAGAAAGAATTGTATGAAGATGGCGTTTTTATGTATGGCGAATACGTTTTTCAAGTCTACTACATTTTGATTTTTCAATTTATCAAATCTCATTTCTAAGTATTTAAGAACCACTGATGTTTTGGTAGCTGGAACACATTTGAGATCGATACTTTTGACCATCCCTTTATTTTATTAAGTGAGAAATGTGGCTTAGGTGTATAAAGTAAGAGGTAATTTAATGTTATTTTTCTGCTTGATTTTCATTGAGTACCTCAATGAATAATAGTCTCCTCACATAATTTTATCCCTGCTTTCCCTTCACCAACTTGACCAAGACTACTTTTATTTATAATACGTTTATTTACACTTATCTTTTGAAAAACAGTCATCAAACTTTAGTTTATACCTACATTTTGAACATTATTAATTAATATAGAGTAAAAAAAAAACAATAGATTTGATTTCAGTACAATTTTACCTGGTTGTTCTATTTCTGTATCGCTTGGCTTCTTATTATTATGAATGTTAAGAACTCATTTTTAATTATATTATTTGGCCCTATTAGAGTAATAGAATCTAATAGTAGCCTATAAATAAGAGCAAAAGAAGTGTCCCAGTGAATTTAAGTCTACTAGCAATCTATGTAAACAAATAGACATCAATTCTTATTTCCCAATGTGTATTTTTATAAAAGGATATCAATAAGTGAATCAGCTCCTAAAAATTCATAAATTTCATATGTTGTAGGAGGTGCTTGATATAATCTGGTTTTGTGATATTATGTTCGGCTTTGTGTATCACAAATTCAAAATCATAGAATCCGTCCTTTGAACATTTCATTTTTCTGTCAGCTCACCCCACCAGAAACAGTGATTGTTAAGGTGAACTAAAGCAGATTTAGGAGTAAAATAGATTAAATATAATAAATTATTTTTTACTTATTTTAGTGGATTTTTCACAAAGACAAAAGAACATTGATTTTTCACTTAGTTCTAGGAGAACATTTATTCCAAGTTTCATTAGATTTTTAGAATGTGTACCACTAATTGGAGCAGTGTACAAAAAAACATATTTTGTACTCTTATGCAGCGACAATCTTAATCATAGGATTCATGTCACAGAGGAAAGAGGAAGGTCTTTTTCTACACCCAAATTTTAATGATTTTAATTGTTCGATCACATTTTTTTTTATGCACTTACACAAGGAACATTTTAAAAAACTGGCATAGATTTTTCAAGAAAAAAATTCTTTGGTTTAGAGTTAAATTTGTGTCCTTCATATTGGCTAGTTATAGTATGTCACAGTGGCTAAAATTTATTGCTGCACCATTCACACAATTCAATCTTTAATAACTTTAAACCAGTTCATATAAGACTGGAAATTGACAAGTAAGTTAGAGTATATTGGATTAATATGACAAGAATTCTGTCCCTGAGAATTTATTTGAATTTTCTAATCATGACCTTCTACCTAGATTAACTCGTCTATCCGTTCTCTTTTGTATAGTTATCAACGATTAAATTCCTCCTTAATACATCACATCTTACTCTAAACAGAGCCAAGATCAGTCTTTTTGCTTATTCCTTCTGTTACCCTGATGTAGACTATCCCTTTAAATACCGTTGTTTAATTGAAATTGAATTTTTGAATGATTAAACTTTAAAACTTTCTGGTATGGAATCTTTTTATACTATCTAAAGATAGTTGCAGTAACACTTTACTAAATAAAGTACCAACAAATTTAACAAATGTAGTCACTCATTTTGAATAAGAAATGAGTTTAGCGGACGAATAGATTTGGAGAAAGTGGAATATTTATTACACTTTTAATTCACATGACTCTATCTCTTTTCATAATGTCAAAACCACTAAGGTAACCTCTTAAAAATTATGAGACTGTTATTTTTTAAATTTATTAAACCTCTAGATAGTGATAAAAAAGATTTAACTTAAACAAACTTTAAAACTGCAATTCAGCTTATGAAGTATATTATGATTCAAGAAAAAAAATAAGTTCAAGAGTTTATAATTTCAATATCTTTCAATCAATATCTTTTAGTTTTGATAAAATAATTTATTATTAGTATTATAAGGACTTAAGTCAAAGTCAAGAAATTGAAACAAATAGATAACAAATAAATGAAACAAATAGAGTACAAGATAAAGCTAATAATTGCATTGATAAATCTGTGATATCAGACATCAAATCTTCTATTCTTAATTCGAATATTACTTAAATCATCTTACAACGGTTTACATAAAATTCGAAAATTGGATTATCTGAATTGCTCAAAGCAACAGATAAATAATTTTTATTAGCCCTTCAGAGTAATGTAATAAATTATATTTGTAAACCATTAGGTTTTTTTCTCGTAAAAAGCAAAAATTATTTTGTTCAATTTGCAAATCATGTTAATCTTTTATTGTAGAAATTTCTCAAATTCTAATTAACATTTCTAGCTGATACAGGATCAAGGAGTTAAAGAAATGTTAAAGAGTTAAGAATGACTCTTTAAATCCTATTACTAAAGAATTGTAAATCTATTTAAAGGTATATGTATTTATATGAGTTTAACACGAATGGAATTAAAGTTGAGAATCTTGTCCTTTGTGTCTAAAATGTGAATGTAAAAGATTGAAGAAAGGTAATACATTAGTATATTGGGAAATGATTTCTTCTATAAGGAAGAAATAAAAATAGACTATAAAAACAAAAATTATATATTTTAATATGTAACTGGGAAAATTTATCTTCGGCATATAGATTACTTCATACTTTTCAAAGCTAGATCTACCTCTGAGCTATACTTTATAGCTGTTTGTAAGAGAAACTGCTCAAGTTAATGTGGGTGGGTCCAGATGTGTTAAAAATTCACCCGCATTGTGGAGTGAACATTTTTGGAAACAAATTACTGACTAGGGAATCACTTCAAACCACAATAAAATTACAGTCGTTAAAGAAAGAAAAATACCCAGAATTGCTTAGATATAAAATTATCTTATAACTTGTGGACCATTATACAAAATTCATCCTTTCAATATTAAACCTTTAAACAAATCATTAGCAAGGTGTCAAATTTCAAACATAAAGACTTTTAAGAAAGTATTTCATACTCCTAAGTATGCAGTGGCGAAACCATTACTTTATATAGAAATTTTATAAAAACTTTTACTTTATATATTAGATCCATTGGTTCTTATTATTTACGGATGATATTATGAATAAAGGTTAATGTAATTAATCTACTATAGAGAAAGAATTATTAGCTGTAGTCGTTTCAGTTAAATATTTCCACCAACAAGCCTTTTAAATGTGGACCACAATTGGTTAATGCATTGTATAGATCCTTTCAGTAGGTTTGTTTGATGGTGTTTGAAACTTTTACAATATTTCTATGATTTTTTAAAATAATCAATGCAAGGAACTAGCAGCAGGTGCCCTAAGCTGTGTAGTTAGTTATTCCTCAGTTACAGAATATAATACTCAAAATTTCTGTCTACATGTAGAATATTTTTTTTGGTATTGAATGAAATAGAAATTGTAAATAAATAAATTTTATCACTACAAAAAGATTTCACCATATTTGTACAATTTTATGCCATTTATAATAATTGTACAGCTACTGTTAGTATATGCTTCTTAAAATTTTGCAAACAATTGTAATTTCTTAATCAATACTTACAGGTCAAAATTATGAATTGAGAGCAAAACTAGTATGGTTATTTGTTTTTATTATTAAAATAAAGCCTATGGACAAAGTCAGGGATAAATATTTTATACTTAGCAAAAATTTATTTGCCTTACTAATAAAATTAAAACAAGAGCGTCTTGCTCATTTCTCTATTGTCACTCTAAATGAATAAGGAATTTTTTTTTCAACACTTAAGCGACAAAACTCATAAGAACAAAATTCAAAATGTAAAGATGAAAACAACAATGGAAATATTAAAGGAATACCATGAAGCTGGACATCAAGAAGTTGAATGAAGATATTCCAGTAAAATTGTTATACTTCAGTAGCAGAATATATAAGGAAATGTCCCATTGGTGGATAGAAAATGTTCACACAAAATGGTAAGGAAAACTTACTATTTTGCGTGAACTTAATAAAACATTGGTTATAAATCATAAATATTCGAGTCTGTACCACCAAAAAACTAATCAAATCATTAGAAACAATATACAAGTCATAAAATTTCCTAACTTTTATACAAACAAAGATAGGAATAATTGAGACAAATTCCCAATTTTTACATAAAATAATCCAAATTTTGACACTCTTATTGAAAGATGAACCTAATTGACTCCGCGTGAACTAGCTTTTGGGGAAGAACCATTTATACCAAACTAATTTCTAGAGCATATTCAGAACAACTAGGAAAAATTTTTCCAAAGATGGAAAGTTTAAGAGTGACTCGAATAATAATGAAACATAAAGGCAGAAAACAATATGATAAAAAATTAAATAAAAAGCAACATAAATATACATAAAAATTTAAAATAAATGATCAGATTTTGTTTACAATATTCAAGCCAATGAAAATTTTAAAAAGCAAGAAAATATTTTAGAATGGATTTATAGAATGATTTTAAGGAAAAATAAAATAATAATGAAACACAATCACAAAAATACATCCAATTTAAAACTCAAAACTCTAATATATTGAACAGTTCATTTCAAATATGGTAAACATTATGTAATACTTCCATTTTTCTATACCATACATCACAAGAATGGGTGGCCTTGATCCTAAGAACGAGATGCCTTGATCCTAAGAACGAGATGCCTTGGCAAATGATTGGTAGGAAACCTCATCATAAAATTACAGGCCAATATGCCTCCAAATACGCTTCACAGGTGGTCTAAATAGACTAATGGTGAAGACTGAAGTAACATTAGTTTATAGACTTAATGGTGATATGCTTTAAGCTGTTAATTTACTTTTAATAGAATAATTCTGTATAAAGGATTAGAAATAGGCTTTCTCTTATGTGTGGTTGTGGCGGAGGACTCCTGTTTTCAGTTTTTCTCCTGTTAGCATTACATGAGAGTTTGGCCTAAAATGGCAGAGAAAATATTGACTTGATTTTTTTCCAGGCTACTTTTCAAATATTGATGAATTCTTAATCTACACAGATTTTTCCAGACTTTCATTTTTTTTTTATCATAAAGAAATGGCTTTATTAAAATATGTACATTTAATACAATATTCAAGACCTAAAAACTTGTATTTAACAATGTTGTTTATTGTAAAAACAAAATATTTCTTATAATAAATATGAGGCATTGGCTTACTGTATATCTCTAATTAATGAACTAACAAACATTTATAATCATTTTCCCTCAAATTACAGAATTTGGAGTACTTTCATAGCTTTAGGAGAGTTGGGACACTCAGAATTCTCTCCCTATATAAATAAATATATATTATTAGTGGTAAATAATAAACTTTTATTTCCACATATAATTTTAAAACTTGGAAAAATGTAAAGCAAGTGGCCTCTCTTTAATAACTCTCTGGAGTATGGTATTCAAGTACTTAGCATAACAAGGCACAGTACTGACATCTTTGATCACAGACTTTAATAGGGCCCAGATCCCTGGTGCCTGATTGACATTTCTTAGTTACAGCCCTGCAGTAGACAAGGAATTCACGATGCTCAATAATCAATCATTAATTTTCAGGGAAAGGAGAGGGGTTGTCTACAGGGAGACCTGAACGTTTTCTTCAGATGTGCAATGATGACTACACAAAACCAGTCACACACATGCCACAACAACTAGTACAGTGCAACTGGATCATTGCCAATGTTACAACTCCTGCTAATTATTTCCACATACTTCGAAGGCAAATAAAATTTAACTTTCGAAAACCACTGATACTATTCACGCACAAGAATTTATATAAAAATAAGAAGATCTATTCAAACAGAGAGGAATTTCTGTACAAAAAGAAGTATGTATTCTAAATTTATTTTTATTTTTTAATTCAGCAGTGAATTATAACTTAAGGGGTGACTGCATATGAAAAAAATTGGCTTTGTAAAGAATTTAGATTTTGGTTTGTAGATGAATCACAAATAATCAAATATCACAAACTAGTATCTAACAGCATTATATATATATAAATAAAAGTAGCAACTAAAAAAACCAAATAACTCCTCAACATTGTTAATTGTATTTGAATACAAAAACCAATCCTAACATTTCAATTAATCAAATAAAAATATGAATATTTTATGTATAACTTTTAAATATCATTTTATAGGATTCAGCAATGAGTAACTGCAGTGGTATTTGGGAACTTATATTTTAAAAAAGACCCCAAAATTAGTACATATTTTTGCCTTCAAAGTCATAATTCATCATAAGTAGTTAGAATAAAATTGTTTTAGAAGATTGCCAAAAAGTTTTCATAGTTTGTGATTCTATCGTTTAGGCGTCACTACCATAAAAAGGTCTGAAATTTAAGCCAAAACATTACAAATTATAAAAACTTTGTTGTTTCCAAAATATATTCTTTGTTGTTTTTATTTATTCAAATCCCAAAACCAAATTCCCAACCAATCCTTCATCATAAAGTTTGACGGTAAACTAACTTCTCCAAACTAAATTTTTTTTACTTAAATTATTGAAATGATGAAATGTCATATTGTTTATATCAACATCAAAATAAGGAAGGTTACTTTAAAGGAGGGTTAAAAAAGAATATCGATCAATCAAGGTTAGTCTTTATATGATTTTCCTGATGTTTCTTTATCATACAAATTAAATAATACTTTCCCAGGAAGAGGATTTTCATATGTAACTTGATGTATCTTATTTGGAATCAAATTAAAAAAAAAAAAAAGTTTATGTTACAGTAAAGGGGATTTGGGCACAGCTCAGATATTTTGCTCAACATTCTTACATCAAACTAAGAACGAGCATATTATTGCATTATACCAAATTATTATAATTTATTTATTTTTATTTTGTAGGTTTCAAGTCTACTTTCCTGATGACACATTTGGTCAAAAAGGTGGTATACCAAAAGAGGAGGCAATAAAAGTATTATTGTGCACTGGGCGAGTTTATTATGACTTGTTTGATGCAAGAAATAAAGCAGATAAACAAAAGAAAATTGCAATTTGTCGAATAGAACAAATAAGTCCATTTCCTTATGCAATGGTTGTGGAGGATCTGAAGGGCTATACAAATGCCTCCATTCATTGGGTTCAAGAAGAACATAGGAATCAAGGATGGTGGACATATGTAAGACCCAGATTTGCGCACATCATTCAAATTATTACTGCAGAAAACCCTGAATATGACAATACAGTGAGTTACATTGGTCGTTCTACATCTCCTTTCACAGCTGTGTCTAACCATTTGGAGCACTTAAAAGAGAGAAAAAACCTTTTGTTTACAGCAATGAGCATTATTTAAATATACTAAAAAAAAAAAATGTATACTTTTAAATTAAATTTTAACAGTGGTGTGCAATGCCTGAACCAGAGCAGCAAAACCTATAAAAAAAACAAAAAAAAAAAAACTCTTAACTGCAGTACTTTCAGGAAAATATTCTGAATAAACCCTTTCAGGTTGGTATGAAGATTTATGGACTAACACTTGAACAGGCAAGATACTGCAGACCAAATTAAAAGTAATAAGACATTAGATCTACTCCAATAATTGAAAAATTCTCATGAAGACTTTTTCCTTGTTATATTGAAATTGAGCATTAAAATAAATTGCAATATTTCAAAGTAAATTGGTTAGTGTGAGCCTTTTAAAACTGTAGGTTATTAATGCTTCACAGACTTCTAAAATTTCAAAAATTTTGGAAGTCGGTGAAGCAAAAATAACCCACAGTTTAGCCCTCTGCCTTTTTCCATTGTAAGTGATGATTTTCCAATTACCATAAAGGGACCTGCAGCCATTTTCATTATTATACTAATACATCTTTACCCCGGTGGCAACATTTGACGTCAATTGAGATTGACTCCAAATCAACTGTGGTAATATGACGGTAGTTTTCTTGGTCTCTTTGTAGGCTGTGTTTATAGGTTGAACACAGTTGCAGTCGGGGGATCAAGATAACAAGTCCTGCCCATCCTATCCTCTCTGCACTCATGTGCAATAATTTTATTATTTCTTTTATTGTCTCTTTTTGATAATTCTTTTAGCAGTTTTTTTTTGTCTTACATCCATATCTCTATTTCCTCATCTCATTTAAGGCACATTTGGCAGCTTAGAGGAACTCAATTTTTTTTGCTTGTTTACTCGCTAAGGCATTATCATTATGATTTATCCACAACCATGCATTAGTCCTGATTTTATTGTTATATTGTATACCCTTAACTTGAGCAGTTTGGACAAATATTCTTGGATTTTGTTGTGAACGACTTAGAAGTAGGCTTAATTTGTCAATGAATTCTTTAATTAAATTTACCAGGAAGGTAAGAAGCAACAGAAAGCTTCTCGCCCCAACAGAAAACCAGAAGAAAATTTAATGCCTAACTAACACTACTGTTGTAGCAGTAGCCAAATGATCTTTTGACTAGAAAGGAGAAGGTAGTAGTAGCAGAAGTTGTGATGTACAGAAAAATAATATCCCGCTCTTCGAACTATAGGGTTCAAGTGGATATTAGGTTGAGGTAAATAAAAATTTATTTAGCTTATTCCTTTCCATTGGGCCATAAGCTAAATAAATTTTTATATAACTCAACCTAATATCTGCTTGAACCCTAAAGTTCAATCTTATTCCTTTTGATCTTCCTTCTGACCACAGCCCTGTCCTCCTCACACTATTTCTTACACCTATCCCTAGACAAATGCCTCCAGCCCTAATAAATGGTCCTGTAGACTGGCCATTATTCAGAACTCTACAAGAAGAGTCCCTTGACCTCGGAACCTTCTTCAAGACCACTGAAGAGTTGGCTGATGGTGTATAGTTCTTTACTGTCCAAATTCAGCAATGCCTTTGGAAAGCAAACTTGAAGCCCTCCTTTACTCGCTTCATTGCAAATTCATAAAAGCCCTTATTAAATTAAGAAAAACAAGTCAAAATGGGCACAAGCAAATTTTCATCTGAGAAAAGATTCTCCAAATAATATTACATATAACATCCCTATACCTCTCTTTGATTCGACCGAAACTGGGGCAAACATAATAAAGTGACAGATGCTTAAACAAACTCCTTAAGCAGGCCTTCATAGCTCACAACAAAGAACAAACTGACACTGTACAAGGCAATACTACAACCGATCAGGACATACGGTGTAGAACTCTGGTGAGCCGCTAAACTTTCCAACATCCAGTGATTACAATCCTTTCAACCCAAAGTCCTAAGAATAATTGCAAATACTCCGTTTTAAGTATCCTATTCTACCCTTCATCACGACTTTAATATTCCTTTCGTCCAAGATCTTATCTCCACCCGCTTCACACACTTCCACAGTAAGCTTCCATATCACCCTAATCCATATGCCATATCCCTGTCATTGAACTCATTGAACTCCAATCCCTTCAACCCTACTCAATTAAATGGAAGATGACTTCCCGACCTCTTAGGCCTTGATACCAAATTTTACCGGGAGAGGGGTCAATGGGTCCCTTTCCCTGCAAAGTGACATTTATTTACTAATTTTTTTGTTTTATATATGCATATTATTAAGCCATCAAATTACAAGCTGTTTTAATAAGCAGATAGTAGTAAGTAAAGATTTATGAAGAAAAAAAATTAGCTTATAACTTTGATTAAAAAAAAGAATTGCTTTTCACAAGTTTATTATATTTAATTGGAGTATGATTAACCGCTTCATAAAACAAAAAAAAAAAATGTTATAGATTAACTTATATTGTAAGTAAAGATTTATGAAAAAAAAATTAGCTTATAACTTTGATTAAAAAAAAAAAGTTTTTCACAAGTTTATTATATTTAATTGGAGTATGAATAACCGCTTCATAAAACAAAAAAAAAATGTTAAACATTAACTTATATCTTCTTGTGTTACTTTATTTTAATAAATTTATGATATAGGCTAAAAAAGAGGCATATCCTCAAATTGACCCATGTAATGAATAGACTTATGATTGAATCATGTTAAAAATATTATTTGATATAAGCCAAAGTGATGAAAAAATATAGGCATAGCTTTAAAAATTGCAGGAAAATTTTTAAAGAAATTATTTATTGTAAAAAAAAAAATAAAAAAATAAAATGCTTAGATAAATCTAAAAAAACTAATCCCTAATTACATACCCATAACCTTGTAACCGATATTCATTATAATTATCGTCTAATATGTCTACTTCCATATAAAAAAAAAGTTTAGTGTAACTTTCAGTTCCTAAAATTACAATGTTTTTTTTTAAAAGGAAAGTGTTTTATGGATAATATTCTGTATTTGGAAAAATTTGATACAATATAATGCTCTCAATTACAGTTATTGAAAGTTTTTGGTATGGGAAAACAAATATTACGGAGCCCATTTTCAAAGTTTTCTTTCCATAAAAGCTTGGTTTGATGAAGCACTCTGCTTCACCTTTCGTAACAATGAATATGGAACACGAATCATGAACTGGTAATAAACAAACAGTGTCTGCTCTAGCCTGTAAATAATTAGTTAGTAATTATAACATTTTATTACCTTAAAACTAATTCCTAAAATTATATTTATAGGGATTTTGGATACTGATTTTTTAAGTAATGAGTTACACATTGCTCGTAGTATACAAGCAAACTCACGTATAACTTAAAGGCTTTCTGATCTTCTTCCAGATATACTAGCAAACTTGCTGGGACTATTTTGACACTGCATTAGAAAAATTTTTTATGGATCTCATTAACCTCAAAGGCATAAAAAGAAAGTTTACGAATCCATAGGTATTTAATATAGGTTCCTCAAGAGTAAATATGGCGTGTTAGTCTTACATTAAGTGTGATCAGTACACTACTCATAGGTTCTGGTGAATTATGTTGTAACAAACCTTGAATGTTATTGAGACTCCAAAAAAAATGTTTGAAATGAAGTCTCATAAGACATAATTAAAAATTTTATTTAATAAAACACTGTATGTATGTATGTATATATATATATATATATATATATATATATATATATATATATATATATATATATATATATATATATATATATATATATATATATATATATATATATATATATATATATATATATATATATATATATATATATATATATATATATATATATATATATATATATATATATATATATATATATATATATATATATATATATATATATATATATATATATATATATATATATATATATATATATATATATATATATATATATATATATATATATATATATATATATATATATATATATATATATATATATATATATATATATATATATANAAAAAAAAAAAAAAATTTAATTTAAAAAAATAAAATTTTTAATATCTATTTACTTTTTAATTTGTTTTTATTATATCCTAAGGGTTCTGGAAGTCATTTTTTAACACCACTTAAAGATGTAGGGAAAGCTTCCTATTTCCTATTTTAAAGCCTTTTCTTACTATTTCTCCCCTTTATTGCATCAGTCTATACTTAAACATTCTCTTTTTACCTTACAATAAGTAATGTGTGATAACCATAAAAAAATTTTAATTTTAATTTTCATAGAATCTTAATGCATGAAAGTCTCGAAGGAATCTACTTTTTTTTTTTCAAAATGATTGTGGATAGTATGGGTATACCAACATTTTTAAGATTTTTAAACAGATCAAACAGTTTGAGGGAACATGATAAAATTAAAATATAAGTATTTATTTTCTTCCCTGGAAAGAAACCACTCAGTCAGAGAGAAAACTTCAATTTGCTTCCCACAAGACATTATTTTCAAAAAATGCTCGAGTACTCTCAGCTGCTTAAGAGCCACCCTCGAGGCCTATAACTAATATAAAAAAGTACTTTACATATTTATATTATATGGCACATTTTAAAATTAAAAACTCATAAATATTAAATATAACTATAACAAAACTAGCACTTAAATAGTCCATCACACAGGGACTGCATTAAGCAGATTTTTTGTTTCATTATAGATAGTAATTAATGAGGATATTAAATTTTCAAACTGGAGAGAACAATGAATGATAAAAGTATGACCCCTAAAGTTGGTCTAGACCTGCCAGGATGGTAGAGGCATTCACCCATCCAATTTACATTCATAAATTTCTTACTTAATATTCTTTTACGGTAAAATTTAATGGAATACATGTTCGTTAAAACTTTCAAAAGTCCCATCATGATATCAAATTGATAGCTCGATTTCCCTTTCAGAAGTCTGGTAGTAATGAAAGCAAATTCGATAGTTCAGCTTTTGAAAAGTTTTAACGGATCTTCACTGATTCTTCATTGTATAAAAATTTAAATAACTTTCAGGAGTGAAATTTAAAAGCCTTAATGTTTTTATTTCTACTAGTGTTACAAAAAAAAAAAACTAGTGCTTCCCTAACTCTAAAGCAAAGCTCTCTCTGGCTTGTAACTAAATAATTTACCCTTATATACAATTATCATTATTAAACATGGTAAATTAGTATAAATTATGCAGCTCCTATGAGACAAAAATTTTATTATTTCAGTAGTTCAATGTGAATGACTCTTTGTAGCTGAGAGTACTCATTTCCTAAAATTTATATCTTGCGGGATACAAATTGAAATTTTTTTCCGCTTTTTTCTTATAAACGCTGAATTTCAATTTCATTCTCAGATATTTATCTAACTAATTTTATATCAATATGTTAATGTTACCAAGGTATAAATTAGAAAAAAAAAATGAAAAAAGTGATTGATGGGCATCTCAGGGTTCAAACATAAAATGTCAATGATTCGTACGTTATTGAGCAATTATAAATTATAATCAGTAATCTTAACAATCTTATGTAATCATATGAATTAAATAAAAATAAACCAAGGAGAAACATAAAACACAAAAGACATGTGTTTTTTCATGTGTGAGTTTACGGGAAACCACAAGCCAAAAATATTTATCATGAACCAGACTTGTGAAGACTCATTTGATGGAGTATATTGAGAAGAAAAGCCCCACTATTTTGGGATTAAATAAGAACAGATGTGAACAGATTACAGTGATTTTTTTTTCTTTGTTATTCACGAATTGGAATCGATGACTGGTGAACATCAAAGAGAAAGGAAATCACCATTCTCTGATTCTAATTTGTAATAATTAATGCAATATAAATCTGTAATGAGTTGTTGCAATAAAATTAATTTGAGCATTAACAGAAAATTTTATTTTTGCTCAGATACAAATCATTAAGGCATATTTCATATTTATTATTTTTGGACGTGAACGTCCAGCAATTTTTTCTATATTAATATAGAATATATACCGATATTCAGCCCATCTAAGTATTCTGATAGCAGGAAGATACATGTATTATTTACACAATTCAATATTTAGCTTAACAGTGAAGTAAAGTAAAGTAAATATAGACAATTATATTTATAAATCATTTATAA
Organism: Oncopeltus fasciatus; assembly: GCA_000696205.2. NCBI lineage: Eukaryota > Metazoa > Arthropoda > Insecta > Hemiptera > Lygaeidae > Oncopeltus > Oncopeltus fasciatus. Next base: position 96,470 of record KZ808865.1, read on the forward strand.
GGATAATTAAAATAAATTATAATTTCCTTGATGTTATTGACTTGGTTGTTGAGGAGATAAACAAGTTGTAATGAATTGGATGTTGGTTGATAAGATGACTTTGGCTTGAGATTCTGAATATACCTTCTGGTATGCAAATGCTGTTGGTCAAGATATATTCTTGCCAGTGCCATATGTGTTTAGAAGAGGATGCCTACCTCTAGATAGCCTATCCCTCCATGATTCTTAACAGTTGCATGAGAGATAACAAAGTAAAATATATTTTTAAGTATATATTTTTTCCTTGATAGTGTTTTTCTTAAAAATGAAAGAATGCAAACTATAAAATGACAATTTAGACTTATTATGTTCTAATGTTTCTTTCTTATAAACTAGGAACCAAATAGAGTTAAGGATCTTATAATTTAGTTTACCTGAAATTATTACTATTTATAATTAAAAATTGTTTTAAAATTATAAAAAAAAGCATTATATATAAATCCATTTACTTCAACTCTGTTAACAGCAAATTCTCTTGCTGGTGGTAGATAAGAAACTATGTTTTCATTGATTCTTTTAGGATTGAATATAACATCTTCTGGTGATACGGAATTCATTGTTATCATTTCTACTGCTTCATGAATATGTGAATATTTTTCTCCTGTAAATGCCAGGAGTATCCTGTTTTTAGAGATCCCACTAACTTGAAGGCAATCTGAAAAAATGAAGTGAAGTAAATAATAAAAATGAGGGTTCAAAATATCTCTTTTTCACTCTGGACTGCTGATTTTTCATAACTTTTCCTTTGGCTTAACTTCACTTTTCACTGATGCCCAGTTTACAAAATAAATTATCAAGTCAGAAACACAAACCCAATCAATTTAATATTTTATTTTATTTAAAAGCTGGTTGAGAGCAATATGTTTTTTTATAGATAAATTGTTTATGAAGTCTTGTGCGATCTGTACACATTAAAATTTTCAGCAAAGGATAAGCCTTATAGAGTATAGATAAGGCCTGGATGTTCTTCAGTGTTGATCTGTTATTTTATGGGAAGGAATAAATTTCCATGTCTAAGCTCATTTTCTTCAAAATGAGATTATAGGTAAATATACACCCACAAACCCAAATAATGGCACTGAACTTCTGGAATGGCCAACAAGACTCTTCAGTAAGAATCGGATAGAGTGTTTGTTGAATAATTTAAGTAAATTTGTATCACATTAGAATCCTCCTTCCAGTATCTTAAATCAACAACAAATTGATCTGAGGAATTCTGCGACAGTTGTACTATATACCCTTCTTCTTTACCTGACAGGATAAGGGCCTTTTAAGGATAGGTCAATGTCTGTTTTAGAGACGTCCCTGACCTAGTGAAAATAATAAAATTTATTTAAATAATAACAAGAACAGACTAAGCAATAGTACAGGTTACAGGGTATTGAAAAAAAATCAATTTATGCCCCGATGATTTAGTAAATTTAATTTTCTTCTCTTGGGATTAAAGTTTTAAATTGAAATTAAAAGAGTATATGAGAGGATTATCAGGAATTCGGTCTTGGTAGTTGTACATTACAAAGCTTTAAGTTCTGCTAAACGTTTCACTTAGATATTGTACAATGTGATGCCAACCTATATTTTCTTCTATAATGTCCATTCATAATTATTTGTCATGGTTGGTGTTCAGAAAAAGAAAAATAATTACCAATTTTATTAATGAAGTGAAAATTACGGCAGAATTGTGGCTATCATCTTGGTTATTTGGCAATTTTGCTTATTAAAACATACAGAGTTTTCGAAATATATTACAATTTTTCTATATACAGGTTGTAAGAAATGGGATTGGTTTCTTCTGCATGTTATTGAGGTTAAGTAAAGCTGTTTAAGCAGTGGTAAAATCGCAACATTCTGATTCAGAATGTATATTGTATCAATACAGTTAATTCCATGCTTCAAAGCTCCGCACTGTAAATGAGGAGATGGATAGTAGTCTTTTCATTATTCTCTTATCCATCTGGATATTGAACATTCCGATGCCAACTTAAACTGATGACTTTGAGGCATCCATGAAAATGATATAGTCAGAATAAGTTGAGTATATTGAGGAGGTGCATGTAGATTTGTTGGTAAAATTTTATTTTAAAAATTAATGCAAAGTAGTGAGTTCAATGAAATGAATTATATATATATATATATATATATATATATATATATTAGGTNATATATATATAAACTAAGATCATTACATTGAACTCATGAAATACATACACCTCCTCAATATACTCAACTTATTCTGACTATATCATTTTCATGGATGCCTCAAAGTCATCAGTTTAAGTTGGCATCGGAATGTACAATATCCAGATGGATAAGAGAATAATGAAAAGACTACTATCCTTCTCCTCATTTACAGTGCAGAGCTTGTAGCTTTGAAGCATGAAATTAACTATATTGATACAATATACATTCTGATATATTAAAGAGTTGTTGAATTAATAAGGATTCCAGTTAAATGTAGTTTAGAGGATGACTCAATATCAATAACTGGAATGTTGAGGGAAACTACAGATAAAGTATGATAGATAAATGAAGAAATGGAAGATTCACAAATCTTCCACAAATCTCGAAAGGCTTTCCCATCTTTTTATGGATAAGTCAAGCAGTTTGTCTAACTCATTGCTAAATAATAAAGGAAAACAACCACAGACATGCAGAGACAAAAATTGGCACATACAGGAGTGATCTAAATAGCAACTTACAAATTCAAAACCTACTCATCAAATTTCCAAGATAACTCAATAAAAATAATTTAAATAAGATATAAAATCAAATTTTACATATATATTCTAAATGATTAGAAAATATAAATTACGATGATTAGCAGTAGTACTTTAAGATTCCTTAAAGTAACAGGATTAACACTATAATTGTATTAAACACTATTTTTTTTAATTAAAGGATATAGTAATATAAGTTTCTGGTGAAATTTCAAAAGTGAAAAGTTTTAAATAAAACACTTTTAATGCCTAAGTAATCTCAATTAAGAGTAATATTTTAAGTTAAATGTATTTGAATTATGTATGTGTCAAAATTGTCATTATATCGATGTATTTACCTAAAATCAGTACAGTTTTATGTTAAAATTTAATGACAAGTACATTAATAAAGAGTATTTAAAACAAAACCTTCCAATTGGTAATGAACTGTCTATAATTAATATAACTAGTTTGTATTAGGGAGAGAACACTAAATACTTATTGTTACTACTAATAAATTATGAAACAGTTACTTACCTCCACTTAAAAATGTATATGGAAATCCACATTGAATGAAAACAGCATCATTTCGAAACAAAAAAATGTGATTCATGAAGAAAGGGCTGAAAACTCCTGGGTCATATGGATGCTGTTCATGAAATCTCTTAATTATTCCGAAACAGTGGTCTAATTGAACTTCGATATCTAAAGATTATTAAATGCAATCATTATTGAGCATGTTATTAATACAATGTTATTTGAATGAAATAATAATAAATAGTAAAATGTAATACAATATTTTCTTGTATCAAAATTAAAACCAACTCACTAATTCAAGTATATTATTACAAAAATTATTCAAATCACTATTGTATCAATTAATTTTAACAAAATTTTAAGAGCGACTAGGACTTTGTAAACCCAACAATTCTTTGTCACCTCACTTGGCTGTCTACCTTACTACCTGCACATACATGCATCCACACACTTTTCCAGACCCACTCCCCTATAATTTGGAAATGTTCCCACACAACCCTCTCCCCCAACTTCATTAAACCCCCTCTTTTAACTGCCTCAACTACTTAATAAAGACTTCTTTTTTTTTTTTTCTTATTTAAAAGCATGAGGGTCATTATTGCCTCAAATACTATCGTTTATCATCGTTGTAGAACTTAATGTTATGCAAAATAGATATTTTTTCAAATTTTTAAAATTAATTTTATTATAGTTATATTATTGATACAAAAAAGAAAAAAAAATCATTAGGACAAGAGCTCTTTGAAATTTTAATCTTTTTTTTTTAAATATTATTATTCTACTGTAAATACTTTTAAGTTAGTTTTCTTATATTTAAGAATTTAAATCTTATCTAGAACATTTACATTTTTCAGAAAAAGAAATGTTTGCTATGTGTTGCGAATTATTATAAAGAAGTTCCGCCAAGTCTGTTGGTAGGTCAAGTTTGTTTCTCTCCTGTTGGAAACCTCTGCAATCTATTAAGATGTGCTTCACTGTTAGTCTTACATCACATATTTGGCACATAGTGGGAGGATCCCGTGCCATTAAGTAACCATGTGTAAATCGGGTATGTCCGATCCTCAACCTGTTCAGAATAACTTCCTTACATCTCGACTCTCTCCTTGAACTATTCCATGATTTTACTTCCTTTGATTAAGCGTAACTTGTAACTGCTATGATATCATTCGCCGGAATTTTTGTTATTTTTATCCCGTCATGAACTGCTTCTTTTGCAAGTTTATCTACTGCAGTATTTTCGGGTATGCCTATGTGACTCGGAATCCAAGTAAAAATTACATTGATATAATGTCTCCTTAGTTCATCTACTTTACTTAGAATATCTATAACCAAAGAGTTTTCTGTAAAAACATTTTTATTGCTAGAAGAGACGCGAGGAAATCAGTACAAACAATTAATCGATTTGTAGTTGGTGAAATGATGTTCAAAGCTTTCTGTATAGTAATAAGTTCAGCAGTAAAATTTAAACAAAGAGATATTAGGGAAAATTTATAGTATCTATTTTCACAAATTATTTCTACTCCATCTGAATTCTTTGATCCATCAGTGTATATGAAAGTAGATTTACAATATTTTTCTTTGATATTCTTTATTTGGAAAAATAATCCAAATCCTGTAGTCTAATAACTCTTCTTCCGTCATCAGTTTAGGTTCAACACCTGTCACTCACCATCCCAGCAGGTGATTCTTGTAGTAGATGGCACCTCAACATCTCTTGAGAAAAAGCAGTATTGTATTTGTATCATAGGCATTTGGATGGGTATGGCACAAATGTCTATACACGATAACACTAAAACGTATCCTCCCCAGAACAATTGCCTAATTATTCCTTCTAGTTATGTAATCAATTTTATCTGGTCTGATGGGTTGATATATTAAAAAAAAATATCAGGATTGCTACACCTCCATCTAAAGATTCATAGTAATTATTGGCATCACAGACAATGAAATGAACTGCAATGAACCCTCCTAACAAAGCGAATAAAAAATAAATTCATTTTACTACTAAGAAGGCCAATAACATACAACCCTCTTCTTATGTTCTTATGTATTTCTATCTGAATATCCATTGCAAAAGTGCATAAAAGCATGAGTATTGCCATAGAAAAATACCGTTATATTAATGAAATATTGTAGTAAGACAGTTTTTGCATTAATAAAGGGCTCATACTAAATTAAAAATAATCACAAAATATGAATAACAATTTTTGCTCTTAACCTTCTTAATAAAGGGCCCAATAAGATAATTTCAGTTTTTAAAACTTTTTTAGGAAATACTTATAAATTCGTGAAGACTAAAAAGGAAACAAAATTCCAAATTTCAAGAAAACAGTTTGTACATGATGATCATTGGTGAATATTTTTATGTAATTTAATATGTTATAATTTAAGTTTTAATGTTAACTTCTAAGGGTAAAAGTATAAGTTAAAAACGTAAATAAAATTATGTTATGTTATGCCACTTTTTTACAATTCAAAAATTTTTACCTTCTTCTATCATACGCTCAAAGAACATGTCAAGACTCAACTTCATTTGAGCAGGACTGGCAGTAAGCCAATGTAGTATTATGTCTCTTAATTGAAACGTTAGTCCTTTTGATATAAAATCATTCTGCTTTTCAAATGGTATTATGATACTTAACTCTGGAATAGCTAAAATGGCAAAAAAAAAGAGTAAATAAATAAAAGTTTATATTAATTAAATTGGTCTAAAAATAATGTCACTATATGTGACAAAAATACTGTTTTCTATCAAAATTATTGAGTTTTTATTGACAAATCGTTTCCGCTTTTGTATTTAATTTTTTCCCGCATAATATGATCCTATATGAATTTATTTTGTTGATTCTCTTATAGCCCAAGGGTGTAGTAATAATTCCATTTTTTTGTTTGTTGGGGTTTTAATATTTTTTAAATATTTGTCATGATATAGTGATATGGTTAACCTACTTTTGACAAAAGGAGTGTGCCAAAGAGGGAAAGCTTAGTGAAGTATGTTATAGGTTTAGTATTTTTTTCTATTTGTTCTTCAAAGATAATTCCTTGTAGCTTAAGTAATTTTCTTTAATTTTTTACAATTCCTAAAATGTACAATATTAAAAAAGCACATTAAACTACATTTTGAATAGTGACAAAATAACTACTGTGGGATAGTTGGCGACATTTTGTTAGTTTTTAGACAAAGTGTCAATAAATCTCTAATTTGTAATCACTTTCTAATATGACGAAAGCTAGGGAGGAAAATGAAAAACTGAATGTTCCCAAATTGAGACCAATGCCACACCAGCTTCGACAAGTATATCTAGGGATTTTTTTCCTTAAGGCAAATTTGTTGTCATTTGCATTTTTTCTTCTCATTTTTTTTCATCCAACTACATAATTTCTAATTGAAATAATGATTTTCAAATTAACAAGAAACCTCTAGTTATAATTTAATTAAAGTTGTAGTAATTTTATGTTCATCGAAATTAAATTTAAGATACCATTGGAAGTTGAAAATATTTTTCAGAAATTTGTCATGTCAGATAACATTCTAACTAAGGTAAGTAGGGGTTTTTTTTTATAATCTCTGTCATTTGTTATTTTGTAACAGTTATGCATTGTCTAAGCTTTCCCTAGTTTTCAAAACAACAGGTACACCTACCTGGTAAGACTTTTTCTTTGTTAGGAGGCAGAGAAACTCCTGCTCCTACTTCCATTATTTTATAATTTGATTTTTACATTTTATACATGAGGATCACTAGTCATAGTTATACTTATGTAGAACAGGACTGAAGTATCAAATACTCATTTTTTAAAAGTTACTTTATTCCTGTTCTACTTAAGGATCTTGCTTCTGTATTTTATTATACGTAATAATTTATTAATCAGAATGGATTTTATCTTCATTCCTTCTTGGTGGACTTACGATTGTAAGGAAATTTTCAAAGCCAGAAAAAAAGCATTGAGTCAATTTATATGCACTCCAATGAGTTATTTAATCATACATTACATTGATTGATTGCCTAAAGTCAAATTTATTTATAGAAAACTAAAAGGCTCTCTAGAAGAATTTATTTTTCTATGACTACTCATAAAATTTTTCTTATTGTGAAACTAATTAAAAAAAAAAAAAAAACTCTAGTATTCCAGGCAAAATGGTTTTATGAAAGGTTCTAACAGATTTAAAAATAACTTGATCTCTCTTGAAATTTTTTTCATATTAAAAACATTCTTAACAAAAAAAAAACAGTCCCACAGCAGGCCATAAAGGCCTAGGGAGGAAATACATATTAAGGATATATTTATTCTCAACGTGTTGTCAACACATCATTCTGGCCGCCTTATTTTTTCCCATTCAATGAAGAATGGTTCCCAATTAGGGCTCATGTTTAGTAAGAATCCTCTGAGTCAAACTGAAAAAGCTTTGCATTAATTCAGTTCTAGAGTAGCCTTTTTTTTTTTATTGCTGCCTCTTTCAGAATACAGAAGGAAAGGAAAGATGCTATTGGATTAGCAGTCCATAGCCATTGGTGTAGCATTTATATACATTTACCAATGCTTTGCTGCAATGATCATCTGGGAAGGAATGACTAGTGAAGTCAAGTGAACTTTTTTTTTCTTTATTTATTGCTGTCTCTTTCAGTGTGGAAGGGATAGATGCTATTGACTTGCAGTCCATAGCTATTGGTGAGAAGTAGCCATTACGTACACCTGCCAATAGCAACCCTTTCATCCACAATATGAGCGGTTCCTTTAGTATAATTTTGGATGTTTTGCAATAATGAGCATCTGGAAGAGTAGTGACCAGCATTTATACTAGAGTGGAACTAACTTATTATAAGTTTCCTACAAAGCACGGGAGTACTAAAGTATTGTGGATTTTTCTTACACTTGCAGAAATTAGAATTATATTGAGAAAGGAATTAAAGAATAAAGAGTCCATCACATAGAGGGTTGGTAAATTAAGGGAATATTTCAGCATCATATTATTGGAATTCTTGTATTTGAACTTTTCATATCTAAGCCCCACTCTTAATATTTTGATTTTCCCTAATAACACAAATAAAATTTGATATGCTGGATCTGTATAAATTTAAAACTATTTCCATAGTTCCAAGTCCAATGAACTACCAAAATATTTTAAAACTGAAAACAAACTATTAAGAAGTAACAGCCAATGTCCTTAAGAATGACATTAAGCCAATATGTAAGGAAAATAATAACTAAAAATATTAATCTATATATNAAAAAAATATATAAATACAGACAAAAAAATTGAATTGGTATAACAGGTAATATTGTAATTAGTAGAGAATTACTTAGAGTTCGGTCAAGACTATTTTAAAAAAAAGTACTATTTAAAAAAAAAAAAAAAATGTATGTAACCCATCTCCAGGGCTATCATGAAGGCGAGATAAGACGCAACTTAAACACACCAAAATTGAAAATTATGCAACGGAACGAGATTGACCATCAAAAACTGTTCACCAAATTTATTCGAGGCAACAATAATTGGCGGCAGATTCAAAGGCGAAGACGTACTTAATCCACGAATTCCGACTATTTCCAGCGATTTACCATTTCAATTCAAGCGGCTCCAACTCCCCTTGCGTCTTGCCTTTGCTATTATCAACAATAAAGCACAAGGCCAATCATTGACAATTGCTGGCTTAATTTTGGAAAATTCATGTTTTTACACGGGCAGTTGTATGTGGCTTGCTCCCCAGTTGGCACGTCAAAAAATTTGTAGGTTTTTACGCCAAATAAAAAAACAAAAAACATTGTCTATCCGCTGGCCTTAAGATGAAGTAATAAATAAATATAATTTCCAATTTGCCTTAAGGACATGTGTTTCTTTTTTGATTGAGCCAAAATCTATGACATATGTAAATTATTCTGTGAAACAACTTCATGATTGGTATTCCATGAATTTTTATTTGGAGGCCGTAAATTTCGTTAAAAGCTGCATTTAAATCGTGTAATAATACAACACTAATGTTTGCTTATGGCCAACAATGCCCTAAAAAATTTTTTTTTGGCAAAATGAAGTTTGCCAGGTCCGCTAGTATTTATTAAATTTGGTTACTGTAAACTAACTCTCCTTCTGATTCTACTGTAATTAAAAGTAAATCTACATAACAATATTTAAAACAAAGCCTTGACATAAATTCTGAACTATTATTTTCATCCGGAATTTTTTTATGTTGCAGAATATATATTTCAGAAAATTACATTGCACACCTATTGTAGTTTATACATTTTTGAAACACTAATAATACCAAAATTTAAAATTTTAGTTTCCCTCTAAATACACTTACCCCTCAACCAATTTCACTCATAAATGAACTCAGACTTTTGTTTTAAAGAAATTTGCCAAATTTGGTTTTAAAAAAACTAAAAACTGTGGCCTAGTTCAAATACTATACCTAGCTATTTCCCCAGAGCATAGGGAAATAGGTAGGATCAGGGAAATTTGTTTCTTTTATTCATATACATATATATATATGTGTGTGTATATCACTGCTATAAAAAGTTATCACTAATTTATGTTTATATATATATATATATACAAATNTTCGTGGTTCTTGCTTATGGAGCTTCTCAGCATCTAACTTAAATTTTTTTTTAAAACTTTAAATATTAACTAATCTTTATAATAAAATAAAGGGGTTTATGAAAAAAAAAGAAGCCGTTTTATCAAATTAAAGATTTCAAAGGACTATATATGTTTTAATATTATTTAATAGTTACCAATACTTAATAATCTCTTTAGAGAATTTTATAAGCTTGTTAAATCCCATTAGACTTTTTTTTTTTTTTTAAAAAAAAAGCCTCATTTAGTATTTTGTTGTCAAGAAGAAACGTGACAGTGTCCTATAAAATTCTCGTAATTTTAAGTGATTACTGGAGAAAAATTGCATCGTGGCTGAAAAAATTCATGAAATTATTAATTATGAAGGGGAAGATATCCTTGACTATTGGACTGTGTGAGATTTGTTTTAAAAATGTAGCAGTAGAGATACGATATTGGAAAGTAAGAAGGACTCTGGGTGACCAGATTGATGAGGTTCTGCATGAAGCTGTTCAGTCAAATCTATCCAAAAGGTACTCGCCAACTTGCCAGGGAGTGTAGTGTGTTAAAAGATACTGTCACTATCTACTCTCCATGGGGAAGGTAAAAAAGAGATTCCTCGCTAAAAGGTTAGAAATTAATTGATAAGCCCTTCTGATATGAGATTTTACTGGAAGAATATCTTCTGTGATGAAAAGTGGGTTCACAGGTCAAATAAAATCTTAATACCTGTAAGCTATGGCTGGATACAGTCAAACTGCTTTTCGATTTCTACTAAGGTGTAATTTGAAAAAAAAAAAAAAAATCTATGCTTTTCATTTTTTTAAATTTTGAAGATGTTATTCATCACGAATTTGTTCCTGATGGATGCTCTATGAATTCTGAATTCTTCTGCGAAAAACTGGAAAGATTGTATACCAAGTTGTCTGAATGCTATCCTGTTTGATCATCCGAAAAGTAGATTATTCCAACAAGATATTGGTTATCCTCACACTTCCAAGGGTTTAAAAAACTTCATGGGTCCAACTCCTGCCATATCCACTATACAGTCCAGACCTGGCCATGGCTCTGTACAGCTTTTATAGAGCTGTAAAGGTTTTGGAGAATAACTGAGTAGGGGAGGTCAGATGAGGGTGTAAGAAGAAGATATAAGTAGAAATTATAAATCTGTAGCTTATTTCATATTTAAGCACACAAAAATAATTTTGTGTTACAAAATAATTTTGTGTTACAAAATAAATGAATGGTGGTGTCTTTTTCAAAGAAGGCTTTGAACAGAAATGACCACTTTACACATATTCATCACTGTTTGACAGTCCAAATTCATATTTAATTAAGTATTTTCATAGTTCTGATGATGCAATATAGATTCTTGAAATCAAAGAAGAAGGGGAACTTCAGAGGGGACTTAATAAAAAAATATTGATTTTTGGCTCAATTATTGAAATCTAAAGATTTATATGTATTAGTGATTCTCACAAAAAAAATTATAAGACAATATGAATTGCAATAAAAAGAGAAAGCATTAAGTAGAGATCCATTTTTATCCTCTGAGATTTAAGTTTTATTTAACATTTAAAAGTTATAATTAATTAATATTATATTCTTGAATAATAATTCTGTTTAATCGGAAGATAAGGTGAAGTTGCAAAACAGACCCTCCAGATTTTTTTTTACTTTATCATATGTATGTAATACACTTATCTTATGAAGAAAAGTTAAAATTTGAATTTTCATTCATCATATATATATATATATATATCT
>KZ808866.1:52266-69766 GCA_000696205.2 Oncopeltus fasciatus
GGCCAATTGAAGGTGGCCACCACCAACTCATTTCAGTTCACTCGTTAGTTCTGATATAAGTAAGAAACCATGTAAAGCGTAGGAATTCGGTAGCTATCACAATGATAAAATGGGAAAATACTTTCACTGAAAAAAATAATGACTCAGAAATTTTAAATTAATTGAGATATTAATTTTTACTTTAGTCAATAGTTGATCCACAAGTGTATCTATAAAAGTACGTACCATTGAAAGCTAATCATTTTGGTTAGTTTTTGGCAATTCTGAGTAAGAGAATAGATAATGAATCGGAGTGGTTCAAAAATAGCGCGAATATGATTGGATAAGCTATTCCGGAAAGAATAAAAGGAGTGCGAAGTAAAATTGTATTTGTGAGATAACTTGTAATCAGTTGAATGATCAAAAGAATTTTCGAAATAATAACAAGTCTTGTGGTTTTTCTTGTGGAAAGAGCCACAAACCTTTTTATTGGTGGAATAAAGGTCGAAAATAATAACAAATCACAAATTAATATGATTTTTTGTATATGAATTGAAAAAAATAAATAAAAAGGTTGTTAATGAATAACAAACTTAGATAAAATGCATATGTAGGATTAGTGAAGAATTAGAGAAACGTTTCAGTCGTGTCACAGTAACAAGTGATTTTATTGACCGAAATTAGAAAAAATATCATTTTTTAAAATCAGATTTCGCTCAAATAACGATTCCATCATTCAACTATTCGAAACAATTTTTAATTCATTAGCTTACCTACTCTGGAGAAACTAAAAATATTCGCTAAAAATTGTATACACAATTTTATATATTTGTATTCAGTTCGTTCTTTTTTTTAATATAAAGAAGCCAAATTCAGTGTTTATGTTTGTTTTTTGTTTTTTTTGCAATAGGGTCTTGTTAATAAAATTAAATGTATTTTTTCAACATTATTTTCAATTCCATAAAAAATTATGAAATATACTTATTTTCAGATTAATGTGAAAGAGGGTCCAGGGAAATCGCACTAATTTTGAGTTTGAAAAAATTACTGAAAATAATAAAAGTAAAATGTATTTTTTCAACATTTATATTATCTAAAATATTTACAAAATCCGAATATCACCGTATTTTTTTCAATTATTTAACCTTGTTGATGAGTAGGCCTATTTATTTTTAGAAATTGTAAATTTATTCGGTTTTTAGACTCTTTTCGAAACCATCATTGGTTTAGTGAAAGACCAAATTGAATAATCGTCAATATATTAGTTATTATTAGTGCAACTATAAAAATATATAAACAATAACAAACGGATATTTTTAACGATTTATATTTTTTGAACGTGTATAAGAAAAACGCATTTTAAATGTTACTATAAATTTTGAGCTCCTTCACCGTTCTTCCCCCTGAATAATCTTCAAGTTTGCCTTTCACCATCTTTTTTCTCACCTGTAAGTTCAAATTTGAACATAATTCATGTCTATGTCATTTATATTTACATTTGTTTATGTCCTTCTTTAATAAAACCTGTGAAATCTGCTTAGCAGTGCATGCTTCTGCACGAGAGACTTTTTTCCCTTTTTGTACAACAGTAGAAATAAATTACTCCTACTAATTACTCCTTAAAGGTCTATAAGATTATAGTTGCGATTTCTTACTAAGAGAAACCTAAGAATGGTTTTAGTTTAAATTTTTTTATAAACAATTTCTGAAAGATAAAGAAGCCTTTCTTATTCATTTCTCTGAACAAAAGCTATTTGATTTAATAAACTTCTACGATAGAGTCGTTTCTATTTAAAGATTTTGATTTTTTTTTTTAACTAACATAAATGTATCGAATAATACACAATGTTCTACAACTAATTAAATAACGTTTGCATAGCTCTTTTTATGCCTCTTTTGAAAATTCTAAAATAGTTCTATCATATTATTAAGACTAACTAAAAATAAGGAATCAAGTGCACCATTCATTTCTATCAGCATATCAAAATAAACAAGAGTGTAAATTATCAATTTTGCCGCACAGAGCGAACCGTTTAGACTTCTGGCATAATAACTTTACGAAGACCTTTCTGCGTTGACTGTTGAGCTACGTAGAGTCATCCCTCGTTGGACCCAACCCTCCACTTGTCCACGGTAATAGCTTCGCCACGCCGTCAATCCAACTTGCTCTGGGTCTTCGACAGACGCGCCTTTTGGCCTTTTCCACTTTATAAATTTCACACCAACAGACGTCCATTTCCTGCACATGACCATGAATAGTAATTTTTTCTGGCATGTCCTTCGGCACCTCTATTCCTCATCTAACAACTTCATCTCTGGTCTTTTCCAGGGGCGCCCACTTCATATACCGCCTATAGTAAACTATATCACATATTGGATACCAGAAACGGATTTAAAGTCAACGTTTTCAAGATATGACTACAATTTGCTGAACCTGCCAGAACTCATCTGGGTCATTATAAACAGAAGCACAGAAAGAAAGAAAGAAACTTGATGTGCACAGCTAGCATTGAGCCTGGAGCTCAGGAGTCAGAAAAGGAAGCACCAGAACAAGCCCCCCTCTCAATTTTTATAAACAAAAATTAATTTATCGGTTAAAAATAAAAATAGGGACAACATAGTGCAAAAATAGTCAGGTCTTCTATACTTTAGAACTTTCTAAATTGGCTCATTATAAAAATAATTGTACATTTAAAAGTAATAAAATACCTCTTAATTTTATAAGAGTGAATTTCATTATAAAGTTTTAGTTTTTTAGTTTTCATCTTTCGTAAACCAGAAATAATTTAATTTGCCACAGAAAAGTAATATTGATAAATTAAATTAAAACTGGCCGACGCATGAGCGGTCATTTAATGAAATGAAAGTATATTTAATTCTCCTTGTGCTTAGCGAACTCTTGGGAATCAGGAGAGTTGTCAGCCATGATTCCAGTTGTCATTAGTGGGCGTAGAGGCGTGACAAGAGGCAGGCGAGATCACCATCTCTGAGGACGTGTCGCGCTTGCTCCTGCAATTAGCCATCTCCCTGAGTTATAGCTGTGAGTTATCTCCCGCCTCGGCCCCACCCACGATTAGTATTGGCTAACTCACTTCACCCTAACTCCTTTACCAATTCTAATTATCATTCATAAATTCTATTTTTTTTTTTTTTTTTTTTTTTACGATTCAATAGAATGTACGCGAGAATATCTTATATTGCCTGCATCCTTAAGGCTCAAGAAGATTAATACTCATACTTTCGTACCTCTATTAGAAGAAGGGCTACAATATTTTCAGTTTCTCCTACTGAAAATCAACATTTAGCTGTTAATGTAAAACAAAAGGATTACCTGAATTTTCAAGTACAAATCAAAACTTTTTTTATCAAAGTCGTGTTATTTAGTTTAAAAAAATGAAACTTAACAAGGATTCAAAAGGAGAGGTTTTTTTTTACCGTAGATATTATTATTAGATGATTTTAGTTGCGGTTCGGTCAAGGTAGATCCAAAAAAAATAAAAAATGCAAATATAAAAAAAAACATATTTTTTTTAAAAGATAAACTGCCAACTTTTCGGCTTACATCGTAATTTTTGTGGATTTTCCATTCAAGCCTCTAAAAATTTAGTAACTTGCATGTCATATACTTTAATAATCTATGGTATGGACAAAATCTCCCTGAACATTTCCTCCTAACACTTAACTTTCGACCAGAATGACATCAATCAAACCTTTCACGTGCACAGCGAAAAACGAAATGGTGGTGACAATGCCTACCTGTCTCCCCCAATTGATTCCATCTCCCAAGAACCAAAACTATCCTAGAACTCTTATTACTAAGTAAGCATATCTAAAAGAAAATTATTTAAATAGAAATACTACTCAACTAATACCTATAGTTAGTGCCTCCCTCAAAATCGCTTAAAGTATAAAAATAAATAAACTATCTTTTTTGAGGAAGAAACTTAGCCAGTCAGGTGCAACCACTGAAAAAAAAATGAAAGCCTCATTTAAAATTTGGTTTCCTTTCTACAAATTTTCAGCCATTAAGTTTCGTCTGAAAATGAATGGAGAGTGTATAGAAACGGATCAAATTGAAAGACCGTCAATATCTTTGTCATTATTACTGTTATTAAAAAATTTCATACAACTAGTATGTAAAATGATATGGTTAAAAAAGAAACAAATAGATATTTGTCCAAATGTACATTATTAATTACATTTAAAAACAATATTCATGAATTTTAATTTAAATACATTATTGCATTTGTTCACAGATGGCGAAGTTGAAGAGTCTCAGGTTTGGGAAGTACTTTCGGAGAAACTATCACACGCCTCACAAATATTTTCACCGAACAAGACTGATCGCCTGCTGTAAGTTTTTAAAACCTAACCAGGTATAATTGAAACAAGTATACATCGATCAAGGTATAATAACGATTGCAAACATACATCAATAATACCTCGATAATCTTAAGGCTTGTAACAAAAAACAGTCATACTGATTCATATTCTGTAAAAGTTTTTTTACATTGCTAATCACAAATGATTTTAGCAAAATTATAATTTTGAAATTCTCTTTTATTTATTTATTAAAAATTAATATTTAATTTATTTTTCTTTATAAGCCGAAAGAGATTTCTACGAAATCTTAAGTTCTTAAGGTAAATTTTATTTCATGAAATAAATTTTAATGAACCATCGAACATAATTTGAATTTTTTAACTATTTTAATACTATAAAAATTGAGGTTATTCTCTTTTTAAAAATTTAATAAATGTTACACTTTCTTCACAGATTCTACCAATTAGAGACCGAAAATTACGTACCTAGAGTATGTGTGTCAACGCTCTACATGCTAAAATTTTTATTTGTTCGTAATTAAATTCAGCATGTAATCTTAATTTACCAAACGAAAGGCTAAGTTCATTATTTAACACAATTAGAACAATAGGAGTGGGAAATTTCCTGCAATTTATGCTACGATATAGATTATAAATGAGAAATGTTAAATGAGAAAGTCTGAATTCGTTATTGTACTAAACATGACGAACAGGAAAAGTTTATTACTTTGAATGTCAAGTGCGACACAAAAATTATTTTGGATGAAGTGGAAATTGAGTTTAGCGAAATGAAACTGAAAATATTATTAGTTTATAGATAAAAGATATATGATGTAATTATTAATGGAGATTTTTTGACCGTGGATATAACAAGTAGAGAACGAATTAGTTGGGGTTAAGGTTGAGAACCTCGGCCAAAGCCCGACAAATTCTTATTAATTGTGTAGTTATGGGTGACATGATGTGGAATGTTCTCATGAACAACGGAGGAATATGCTGTGTGTGGCGGATTTCGATTTATTTTACTTTTGCTTTTTATCTCACCCTTGTATATCTGCCGGGCCCCTTGTCAAGATTTCCTCACCACCCTATTTCTCTTTGAAGTTCTCTCTTGTTTGCTGCTGCCAGCGCCTGGACAACAGGACTTAAACAAAAATTGCCCTAACTCCAAAAGCCTTTCTATCGTCGACGTAGGCCTTTATAGAGTACATGTTGATTTTTATTTATCTATTATTTACTTTATTTTACTTATTTTGTTTCTTTATTTAACTTTTTAAAAAAATCAGTTTTCGACGCGTGGGAGGAAGCTGTAAAAAAATTATTTTTATAAATATTATTTTTTTGTGGTATTTAATCCCACGTAAATTTTAAAAAATTTTAGTGCAAGGAAACAAAATCTCCCGGATAGCAGGAGATCCAGATTCGAGTCTTGGCCTTAGATTTTTTATTCTGTTCCCTTGCACTAAAAATTGATAAATGATTTTTGTTTGAGAGCGCGGAAGCCTAAGAAACTCAAGTAGCCATTCGTTTATTACTTATTTAATTCTTGTAAGATTCAAACAATAACCTCTGAACTGATATTCATGAAATTTGAAAAGTATATTGCGTCTGCACTTGTAAAGTACATAATTAATGATGTGCTCTATCTAAACCTTAAAGGTATTCATTGAAAATTAGAAATATCTATAACTATTGTTACTCCTATTCATCTCCAGCCTCTTACTATGATCACTAGAATTAACATATATCAACTATAGATAATAGATTTCTCCTACAGAAGCTAATTTATCTTCTCATTAAGTGTTTAAATAAAGCACCTTTTTGGTAGAAAAGGTGTTACTGGATGTCATGAATCATTGTCTCAAAAGAGGTTTTTTTTTTTGTTTGTTTGTTTTTTCTAATCTGCAGAAAAGCCTCTATTATCCATTAAGGGGACTCTGAGAGGGATTCTGATATTTTCTCAGAGTGGATTCCGGAACTTGCCAGAACACAAAGACCAGAGTGAAAGTAAGAAAACCAGGAACAACTCCAGACCAACTCGACAAATTCCTCTAACTGTAATAGAGTGAACATTCCATTGAAATTCAGTTTCCTCTCGTTCTACACAATTCAGTTCTCGAAGCTGAATCCAGATTCCTGCACCCGGTGAAAAACAGTTCGAAATTGCGTTCGATTCAGTATTTACATTGCTAACTTTACCCCCCGACTTTTGTTTGTTTAAGCAGAGTACTTGCACAGTTTGTTTCAAGTTGCACTAATGTGTACGATACTCCTGCACAAACAGGTCACTTTAGATTGTTTAAATTCTTAGAAAGCCAATTTTAAATTCGTAGAAATTCTCAAAAGCCAATTGTGATTTTTTAATATTCTATTACATGTAATCGCATTATTTCAACTTTCCAGCTTTATCTGGCAAGTTTCACTCTCTAAATTTATTAGGATACTTAACAAGTGGATGGAACATTACACAGAACATTCCTTCAAAGATTGGGAGGCATGAGCTTAGTGAACTAAAAAATATAAATCCAAGGGCACAGAAAAAGAAATAGTAAGGAAAATCTAGAATTTCTTACATGTTTTATTTTATTATCGACAAACCAAAATTTTGAACATGGATACAGTTTATAATGAAACTTTCTCTCTCTCTCTCTCTCTCTCTCTCTCTCTCTCTCTCTCTCTCTACACACACATATATCAAGTAAATCCCTTCTAGAAATGATATTTTATAGGCTTAAGAAACGAAAGAGAATAAATTAAAATGTATATACATATACAAATATTATTTATTTTGTGGTCTTTAATCCCACGTAAATTTAGATAATTTTTAGTGCAAGGGAACAGAATAAAAAATCTAACTGTCCCAGCCAGGACACGAACCTGGATCCCCTGCTATCCGGGCCGGTGCATTTAAATGAACCCCTCTTCTAATAAATATTTTTTAACAAACATCATATGACTATTTCGATACTACAGGACTAATTAGTTTCTTACGGTTAAGACACATACACGGCCAGAAGATAATTTGACACTTACATAATATTCTTAAATTCTTCTTCGGAATTTAAACGTGCCAAAAAATTGTTTTTGTCGAGCTTTTGCACATCCTGTGATGCCTTCTTATGAGAACGTTATGTTGCACATTCTACTTTCGGCATTGAAGAAACCATCACATGATGTACGAAAGCTCGACAAAAAAGTAACTAAAGTTACTACATAAAAGTAACTTTACTACATGGTCAAACCCGGAAGAATAATTTAAGAATATTTCTGGAAAACGTGGAAGCATACCTGAATAGTATATAATGTTAATTACTAGACACATATAATATTAGTTATTTGTAGCTTATATAAAATTCATTACAAATCACTTTAAAACATTAATTACAGATCACTTATTAATTTTATAGTAATTACTTTTGAACTCTCATTTCAATGCTAAATTTACCACTGAGGTCCTAGATTCCCAATATATTTTATGGCTTATTATTGACATAAATGCAAACAAAATATAGTAGAACTAGGAATAGATATCCATCCAATACAAATATTGGATTAAATTTTAAGAATAAAATTCAAACATAAAAACAAGAGTGAAGAATAATATTTCGACGATAAATGAAAAGAAAGTATTATGAAAACCTAAGAGATTTTCTAAGATGATTTTAGTTGGGGTTCGGTCGAGGTAGATCCAAAAAAACACAAATTAAAAAAATGTATTTTTTTAATGAAGGATTATCTGCCAACGTTTCGGCTTACATTGTAAGCCATCTTCAGGGCTATCATGAAGATGAGAGAGGACGTCCTGTCCCTAAGTTCACATTTCCATCAGTCATGGAAACTTACATTGTAAGCCGAAACGTTGGCAGATAATCCTTCATTATAAAAAAAAAATACATTTTTTTAATTTGTGTTTTTTTGGATCTACCTCGACCGAACCCCAACTAAAATTATCTTAGAATAATATCTACGGTCAACAAACTCTCTTTTTGAACCTAAGAGATTTTATTAGATGTTTTTTTGTTGGGGTATATATTAATAATATCTACGGTCAGAAACTCTCTAAGAGATAATATATATCCTTATTGTGAGCTTAGATTGGACAAAAAGGAGAAAAACATTAGAAGACAAATTTATGATTAAAATTAGACTAGTCACATTTGCACTTAAACGGATTGTAAATTGTTCCTTCTAATTCGTCATTTAAAATCCTCAGTAAATTGTATTTGAATAATACATAAATAAACTTGCTTTTCTGCAGTATATCCTGAGGCCTTTAAGATGTGCAATTGATGCCTAAAACCTTAATTTAGTTGTTCTTTTGATACATAAATATCAACAACATGAATTTCTGTATATTAATTTTCAATGACATCAAACACTATTGATTGTAAGCGATTTTGAAACGAACTCGAATATACTGGTAAACCACTTTGCTCCATTTGGCTCTATAGCGTACTCATTTCCTAGTGTTATATTCAAATTACAAAACCTATATTAATCGCGTTCAAGATTGAAGGTGAACCTACACCCCTTTTATTCTCATTCACGTTCTCTTTATTCCCTTTGTACTTCAAGTTACTGACTTTGAAATAAAAAATGTGTATTATAGTTAGGAGGTCCTAAGAAAATACAAAAATAGTTTTCAACAAAAATCTAGATAGCTATGTAGAGATATACATATGTAGCTACATTCCTACCTTAATTCAAGAAAGGTTGTTTTTTTTTTTTTTTTTGTAAATTGAACTGGATTATATTTTAAGTTAAAAAACATAACAACAGATAATCTCAAAGATACTTATAAATGGCAAATGTCCCCAATATCATTGCAGCTGATAGTCCCTGGATTTGGTGAGAATTCTATTTGAAATTTAGCAGAAACTGATGCCTGACGACGACTACAGACCAAACAAATGGCCGTCAATCTGAAACAAAAGCCGTTAGCCAGGAAACAAACGAGGTAACACCTCATCCAAATGTCCCATTATTTTTCATCCCTTGCAAAAGCACCAAAAAAAAAAGGCAATGAAGATTTTAATGGGTCAAAGACAAATTTGTATATCCACGGCAAAGGTAATCCCCTCTTCGTTTCAGTTGACACTAAACCCTCTATTACCCATCATTACACTACTTTTCTCATATAAAATATTCCCTCTCTCTCTTTTTTAACCTGTTAAAAAACATTTGCATTGCCCATAAAACTAAAATATCGTAAATGATATATTTGGTTGAGAGTTAAAAAGTAAAAATTCAGAAAATTTCTGTTTATTGTTTTAACAGTTTTAGAAAAAGCATATATTTCTTCTTCTATTTTTCCATCAATACTTTTTATTCTTCAAATGTACTCAAAAGATCATTAATTGATTTTTCCTATCTTTAATTTTAAACAATTTTACTTTTTCAACATGTAAGCTTTCACAATAGCTTCCTCTAAAAAAAGACCACCGGCCAAAGAGGCACACTAAAGAAGGTTTGTGGTCGGTTCACCGTTCTGTCCGTTTGATTTCCTCCCATTGAATATTGAGTCACAAATAATATGGAAGCCAGGCATACTCCAAGAATCCTCACAAACAGAAGCACATATCGAAAATCAAATCAACTGTAGACTAAATATTGAACCTGAGACCTTTAGCTCAGGGGCCCGATGGCTTAATACCTTCCTTCCTCACACGGAAGCTGCAGAGAATTTTACAAAGAGTAGTAAATAATGTAGAATAATCTATGCTTGTATATATTAGGCTTTTTTAAGCAATAAACTTTCATTCTTAAGGTTATTCATTATAAACACATATTTTCATCTAAATTTACTCTTTAACAGTTAATTACATTGAAATTGATTAACGATGTACTTTATGAATATTCGTGGAAAAAATTATATAATATGAAAATTTTTCTTTTCTTCCCTGGAACCTCCGGGAATTTCTGAAATGAGCTCGAATTAAATTAAGTATCACTTAGCTGACAGAAGAACTTTTAACATTCGTTAAAGTTTGAAGTGGCTTATCAGTTTCCGCAGCCACTTAGTCGCCTAAGTTATCCTCCTAATTCTCATTAACGTTATCGCACGTCAGACTAAAGTCTGAACATGTTTTTGACATGCCCAAGTCGTACAGTTTCTCGCCGTATACTACATACGGCAAATACCGTTAATAGGCATAAGAAAAATCCAATATCTTCTTGGCTGAACCAACTCTTCCCTGTCTCTCTTAACATTTTGTTATCATATTTTATATAATTTCGATCTTTGATAAATTGGTTGCGAACATTTAATTTCAAATTTCCCACTTGCGTTTCATAAAAATGCCGAAACATTAGTTTATTTTATTTAGGTACATTTTATGTATTTCTGAACTATGTCTATTCTCTAACACCCATATTTTGCCGTACTAATTACCACATTTTCATTTCTTTATCAAGATAACAGAAAAACAAAGATAAATTCTAAACGAAGGACCAAAAAATAACACTAACGATGCCTGCTTAATAAATCGTATGGACATGGCATAGCTTTTTGAATTTTAGAATGTAATCTGCAAAAATTCTTTCCTTTGTTTAGGAATATGCCCTTTGCTAACGAAGTCATAGATAGAGAAAGTAATTTAAATTCTCTCGAAAAGTTTTAATCATCAATGAGCAGGTTTTTCTTCAGAGCTGTGATGAAGAAACTTCCAGCTACTTTGCCTCAATTTACTCTTTCCAAAATGTCCACTGTTATTCGAGAAACAGCTCACCTCCACTCCTCCACCAAGTTTCCCGAACTTTTAACTTGAAACATTTGTTTCACTCCTGCATTTCACACCTTATTACCTAAGCCCTGAAGACTTCAGGCCAGTGGAACGGGTGTAAAGTATTTTTATAATTAATACAGGTGGTTAAACTTCTTATAATTTGGTCATAGATGAACATGCTTTTTACTAGTGAATTAGGTTATTAGGATAGTGAATAATCAGATTTGGTACTAGTCAATGTGCCTTAGGCGAGTATAAGGAAACTCTATCTGTTGTTGATCAGGGTATAACGTATATAAGTAAATAATTTAAAAAAATCTCAGCCGGCTTATTCACATCTGGATAGCGTAAGGACAACAGTTCAGCACAAAGATAGTATACCACAGAAACTATCCTACTTTCTTCACTGAAATCTGATATCGCCAGTGATGATACAAAGCTTACAAAGGGTTGTATAATAGAATTATTTAAAGATCTGAAATTTCTTACAATAAAAAACTATGCTGAATTTAACACCAAAAATAAAATTAGATAAAAGTTATATAACTTAAGCATAATGATTTTTTGTTCCTTCAAATAATAAAGAATTAAGTTTGATTTCCAGTAAAATGGAAGAGATTCTTGCTCATAGATAGTTTACATCTTTATAATGAGTAGAAAATCAATCAGAAGCTGAGCAGTTTTCATTGACTTAAGAAGGCTACTTAGCAAAGCAAAGATATTTGAAGTGGGGTTCAATCTGCAAAATTAAAAGCCCAAAAGAAAAGACTGAGTACACTTCCGGACGGGAAGAATTCTCAGTTAGAAAGAAATGACTTCTTCACAGCCTAATCCTAAAGCTCCAGCCCTTTTTCCTCTCTTTTCCATTACTATTTTTTTTTTTTTTTNTTCAATCAAATTACGTCAGAATATTCTTCTTCATTTTTGCACAATTAATTTTAATTTTTTTTTAATAAAGCGATTCTTCCTTTACAGCCTTCCCAAGCACTAAGAAAGAAATTAATCATGATTTTACAATGAACCTTAAAATTAGTCTAAGTTTTTTTTTCTCTTAAAATTCTTTATTTCTTTTTTCACTGTAGAAATAACAGATATTTCATCTTTCAAATACTTACATTAGTAGAATTTATAATAAATATTTAAATAAAGTGGAGATAAATTTTTTACCTATATCTGTTAAATGGCTTTTCAAGGAGTAATTAATTAATTAACTGTTAAATACTTCTGGAGTTCTTATTATAATTGCTATGTTTTACTGTAAAATTTTAAAGGAAATTTTTTTAAATCTCACAAAATAACATATATTTGCTATTTTTACCAAAGTTCAGGGGGTTTCTCTCAATGAAATAAAACTATTTATATCATGGCCATGATGATATTTACAAAACTGAAATGTGTTTTAAAGTAAATTGTAAATATACTTCTAGCCTGATTGTTTACTGAATATATTGTCTAATAAACTTAATAAAGTATTTACTCAGGACTTAACAAAATGCCTTCAAAAGGAACTTAACTTGGAAGATTAACTGACGCTGACAAAGAGTTACAGGCAGCCAAGAGAGAACAAAGAGGATTCGGGGTTTCATCTTTAGCAAGTGGGACTCGACAAACCCCTTGCTAAGCTCATGTCCACTGAGTTTACCGTAAGTTCAGATGACTGGTTACTTAATAAGGAGATATTACATGCATTTTCCTCAAATAAATAACCTTCTCGAAAGCAAAAAATGTACATTTTAGTTTCTTATCACGGTCAAAACGGAAGAGTTCTTCGGTATTTCTGAGAACCCTTTTTAATATCAATCTACATGAGATGAAGAACTTCCTGAAATTTGTATAAAAAGTTTTCAGACATAAAATCAAATATTGCCAATTGATGCGAAAAAAACCCACCCACAGCTACTTTGATCCATATTCCATTCATTAGGAAAATTCAATAAAAAAAATAATTTATATGCGGCCTCAAAAATACTACTTCTTTAGACATAGTGGGAGCGTACTGATTGGTAAGTCAGTATTTAAATCAGCGATTATGTTTTTTTTTAATTATTAATTATGTACGTATGCACGATTCGATAAGAATGGGGATTAAAGATGAAGTGATAGAACTATCGGATCTTACCATTCAGAGATTAAGAAATGCAGAGTTAGAGTAACTGATGAAATTGTTATATAAGTGAATATTTGTAAATTTATAATGTACAAATGCCAGAACAGTGGTCAAATGGCTCAATTATTTAATGTTTGAAAAAATTTACCTATAGCCACCAATGTTGAAAATAATTAAGATAGTTGGGCTCCTAGGCTAAATGGGCTTAAAATTTCCCAGATAATATATGCCGAGCCATTTGTAGCTGATTTACTTTTCTGTGAAAAGAAAATAGCTTTAAAAATAGATTCTGGGGCAGGAGTGACAACCATTCTGACGAAATTGTACTGGTCTATATTAAGGCACATACCTTTAACTAAAATATAACTTTTACTTTCTTAAAAGCTTATTAGAGAGTTGCTTTAAAGCCAGAAAGGTCAAAAATATTGTTTGGCAGGGAAAGAACACTGGTGATGAAATAATATTTTTTGGAAAATATGAAAGTGAATTTTTTTAAGAAATTAGTTTAAAAGCCTTGTTTAGAAAAAATAAGTTTGTGAAAAGAGAATATTAGTTATTATTTCACTAGTTTTAATATTATTACTTTTCCGTATGTCAACGAATATTGGGTATTTTTTTTCTCAATGTTAAATTACAGAGGCTTGTAAAATACCACAGAACTCCAAATAACGTCTCTAGGGTTTCTGCTGCAATTTAAAATAAGAAATATTTTATATTTATGTGTATATATATTGAATTATTTATTTTGATGGCCTATCTACAGGTTACTATTTCATTCTAAACATCCATGACTCAGGATAAGCTTTTATTTATCGGTACAATCTTACCCTGGGCGGGATTTGAGATCACTGCTCCAATATTGTGGACCCCACGAATACCCTGGTGCCCAGAAAACAAATGTTTAAAGTCCGCCAGCATGTTGAGAGCGTAGGTGCTGCGGGTTCAAATCCCGCCCAGGGCAAGCTATTATCGATAAAAAGAAGCTTGTCCTGAGCTATGGATCTTTAGAATGGGATGCAACTTGTAGATAACCCCTCCCTACATGAGCCTATGTGGTTAAAAAGAAAGCTTACACTTTATAATATTTATTAAAAAATAAATAAATAAAGACATTTGTTTTCGACAAAATTAGATTGCTAAAATAACAAAGAAATTAGCCGAAGGCAAGAGCTTTATTAAAAACTAAGAACCTAGCTGTAGATAGGTCTTTGGTCTCATTGTTTCTTTCCTAGCTTCGAACCTCCTACCTGCAGAAAATATCAGTTAACTGGAGTTCTGTTTCACTTCTAACTAAACAATTTTCTGTACTTTCTCTATTCAACCAATATTTAAGCTGCCAAATGTTGTATTGTTTTCACTCACATAGTTCTTTTACAAAATTTACTGTAGTGCGCCGATTTATTTATTATCATTTCATTATTTTGCCACAAAATTGTTTTATTAAACAAGAACATAAACAAGAATAAAAATCTTCTTTCATCTTATTCACTACATACATACAACTTTTTTGATACTTCTATAACAAAGGAGAAAAAGTTTGAAAGAGAAGACGATTAGGTCTGAAAACAAAATACCGTATTTTGAGATTAGAAGTTTCATAATACAATGAAAGAGAGTAATGTAAGCATTTGATTGGCGTAGGAGAATTTTATGAACTTAACTATAAAATTTACATACAACTTTCGATGAACCTTAATATTCAAACCTTAAAGTCTTCACTTTGCACAAATTTGAAATCCCCTCCGAAAGCACCAAAATTTTATTGAGTAGTTTAGAAGCTAAAGTGAAGCAGAAATAAGGAGCGAAATGAGGGCAAAAACAGACATTTTTGCGAAATGGATAATGAAATTATTAAAATTTTGTAAAAGCTGAAATTAGGGACGTAAAAGAGAGCCTCTGTTTTATTAATATTATTACTATTCTGTTACTATAGCTGCAGAGGTGAAAAAGTGGTAAAATACTACTAATAGAGCAATAAATATAATAATATATAATAAAATAGTAATAATGACAATAATATCAGTGGGACATGTTTTATTTGATTTTTTTTTTCTGTATAGTATTAACCTCCCTTTCAACCGCTTAGAGCCATGGAGGGAGGAGCCATCTACAGTTTTCCCTCCCATTCTAAACACGCAATGCATAGGACAAGCTTTTATTTATAAATAAAATATTGCCTTGGGCGGGATTCGAATCTAAAGAGTCAGGATTGCGATACCCTAACGGATCCTCTGAGCTGCCCTGGCGTCCCGATATTTGAAACTTCTGGGGTACTTAAAATGTGAAAGTGAAAATTGAGTAGCGTCAGAAGCTTAGTATTTATAAAGTTTCTCAATCCCATTGAAATTCAATGCAAATGAAGTATATGTAACTTATTCTATGCTATTTGAGCAGAATCAGAGCCGGAATGAAGAAGGTTTTAATCAAACTTTCATCGAGAGTTACCGTTCGATCTAACAAAAGTGTGTTAATATTCATGAACTATTCTGGGTCCCACAAGTGCTTGCGAACCGAGGAGATAGAATAAAAAGCACATTTACATACTCAGGTAAAAGTATTTACCTATACCAAACAAATATAGTTTTTGTAATCAAATTCATGGAATATGTAATATAATTAAATACTAATAGAATAAATTATAAACATTGTCTTAATCATATTCTCAAGTTTTGCTCTTACAAATTAGAATTAATTTCTCTAAGCCTTATGGGGGAATCCTGAATAAATGTACTTCAATTTTACATATATCATTGTGATTTAACATGTATTTCAACAGAAATTACGTAGGTAATGTGTAAGTAATGTGTAATGTGTAGGTAATAACTCACAGTTTCGCAAGAAATACAATATTATTTTAATTACCGCTTATTATATTTATATTTTATTTTATTGATAAGCACTAAGCAGATAATTGTGAAAGACAATAGCATCAACTAATTTCAATTTCTGATTTCAAAACGTTTAACCGTAATCACAAAAGAATTCTTCAACTAGTTTAATAATATTCAAAATATAATAATACAATGAAATATTTAATTTCATTAATTTAAAAGTAATTAAGGAATTGTTTTGTAAACAAATTATCAGGAAAATTTTTAAATCAAGTTTGATCAAAACAAAACTGAGACAAAAATTGCAATGGGACAGCTGGCTGGCAAATAAAAGCAGTAATTCGGTTGAGTGCAGTAAAGTTCTTAAAGTAGAGAGAATCTTGAAGAATCGTCTAATGTTTTTAAAGTTTATTTTCCTGTAATTTTTATACGAAATAAGGGAACTTTTGACCTCGTTTGGCATCAATATTTAATTATTTCTATATTTTTTTCAACAAATTGTTAAATAAATTACTTATAACTATATTTTTTAAACTTTAATATTTATTTTCTCAGGAATTAAGAAAAAGTTCCTGAAAATATGACATTCTTAAATAAATTAAATTTCCATTGAGAAAGGAAATGTATTAAAATTCAATCATTAAATTCATCACAATTACTCTGGTCTTTTTCTACCACTCAAAATGAGTAAAATTGCCCCAAAATGATTTTGGGCCAGGTAGACCTTTCCTTAACCAATTAAGTAGAGTAATCGCTTCTGAAGAGGCTCTTACACACTTTCCTCCAACGAGGTTCTGGGTCTTCCTCTTGATCTTCTTTGCCTGGGTCTCATTAGTCCTCCTTCCGATTTTTCCCTTGTCATCCTGACTAGAGTCGAAACATCGTAAACTTATGTTCCTCCGGGATGGCTTGACGTTGAAATTGGCCAAGTTTGTGAAGTTGCGATTCAAATACCTTCATGTCCCACTATAAACTTTATACAAGTACCTCATCTCCATTGATTGGATCTAGCTCGTAAGCTGTGAAGAAAGATCCAAAAATCTGAAGAAATTAATTCCAAATGAGTACATGATTTCGGAAATTAGAATAACTGTAAAATTTATTATTTTATTGGATGAAGATTTGATCACTGAAGAACTCTTGTATGAACCTTACAATAGAATATATAAATAATGTAATATTATTAATTAATTAATTTAGTTATGTATTATATTAGAGAGTTGAGTGGTCGAGGATGCCTTTCAAATTTGAAGTGGTATTTATTTGATCCTGTGCAGGAATGTTGACCAGAAGACTGCAATTCTGTCATCTTGGAGTTTATTCTTCGGTTGAAAATCCTTTCCATACCGCAATAAATTTTAATTCTTCCAGCTTCTACAACTAGAAGCTGTACTTCCTCCTCGATACAGCTTTCGTTGAGATAAGCACTCAAGTAAAACTTATTAAACAAATTATTAAAGTAGCACTGTTAGGTGTGGGTTGTGCTTTCCCATGTCCAAAGAGAAATTAAATGAGACTGGTGCTTCAAACAAATGT